>JAPQRN010000936.1:0-14414 GCA_037367275.1 Coranthus polyacanthus | reverse complement strand
CTGCATGGATTGTTTTACTAAAGAGGAAAAAAAACAAGAGACTGTTTTCTCCACCTAAATGCATTTATTTAGTCTCACTGATAAAGCAGAGTGTCTTGTGTGTGACGAAAATGATGAAGATGTGAAAGATGCAACAAGATGAACATGATGCATAACAAGACAAATGACATAAAAGACACAAGAGCAGGAAAATGACGTAAAGAAAGTCAAATGGAAAGATGTGTAAAAGACAAAAACGAAGATGTAACAAGATGAACAAGATGTGACAACATTTTCCTAAAGTAGAAGGCGAGTGTTTTCTGGAACGATGACAAGACAAAAACGATGCACAAGGTGAAAACAACGTAAAACGTGTAAAAGACAAAAATGATGCGAAAGATGCAACAAGGTGAACGTGACATATCGCGACGAAAATGATATAAAATACGATGAGAAGTACGTAAAAGACCCAAGGACACAAAAGACGTAAAGACGAAACCCGTAAAACACGTAAAAGACAAAAATGACATAAAAGATGCAACAAGTTAAAAAAGACAAGAGCGAATATAAACAAACACTGGCTCTAACAAAGAGCGTTTGCATTTTTTGCGGCCTCCGTAGTTCGGGGTGAGGTGAGGAAGTGAGCGGTGCGATCTGCAACTTCACCACTAGATGTCACTAAATATTACACAATGAACCTTTAATACGCGTCTGTGTTTTCAGCGACACGGTGATAAAGCAAGTTAAGGTATGTCTGAAATAGCGGGTTTACTTATTCAAGAAAATATAAGTAAAAAATAACTTATTTTGGTCTTAAAATTCTGATTAGTCAGAATTCATTCTACAGTTCACACTACCTCGTCTCTTCTTTCGCCTGTTACTCCTGGATTGAGAATACACGATTGATTGTTTACCTGCTCCTCAGTTTTTGAACACAATTTAGAGAAAAAACATTATAAATAAGTAATACAAACACTTCAAATAAATGTTTTATGGGCTATAAAACTCAGAAATTCAGAATTTAAAACAGCACTTGACCTTGTTTGAAGTTCAACAGTGGTACAAATGCAATACATCAACCAGACTAACAGCATCAATAATTGACACCATCAGCATATGTAGATATTCACAGTAGTACATGAGCAGAATGTGGGAACATTTTAAGATGTGCGTTTCTATGTCAGCTTTGCGAACACAGCTGATATTTATAAATAACACAGGTGCCATATGTCTCTTTCCGGGTTGTGCGAGTTTCCGTCACCATTCCCACCAGACACGCACTCGCAGGGATCATAATTTTCACCATCCCTTGCCGTTGACGCTCACCTTGCCTTCAGCTCACTGTGACATCCCCCCCCCTTCTCGCTTTGGCGCTTTTTCCTTTTTCGCTGTCACGTGTCGATAAAACACCTTCTGAGATTTCTTTTCTCTTCAGGAGCCATTTATTTGATAACGAAAGCTTCAGTTTTGTTTCGTGACTCAATTGGCACCCGGCGTTATAATTGGAATTGCATCTACTGTTCTTAATTAAACACATTAATTAATTTGTCTTGTCAAAAGAATGTTTTCCGTTAAATACCTTTAATTGGTAGGCGCCACCACAATAAATGAAAGGGAATGAAAATACCTAAACAACAAGTCTCCAGTCGAGCAGAGAGCTATTTCCTGTTGCATATCTCAACAACATGAAATATGTGCTACATTTAATTAATGTTATCTTTGGTTTTACTCATGATGAAAGAGAAGATTGTCATTATTTCTTATTAAATAAAGACACATTTTTCGTGTCTAATATGTGGTGCTAATGAAATGGAAAATTACCTACTTTTCTTTATGAATTAAATAAACCGGAGCTTCACCCATGAAAGTCTTTTCCAAAGCGGAAGAAACATGTTGAGCACAAGATGAAATGAGGTGAGATGAAAACGACATAAAAGACAAGATGAAAACCACGTAAAAGTCACATGAGACAAAACAAAAAGACACGAGACAAAAGCAGCATAGAAGACGTAACGATGTGTTGCTGCTTGGCTACCATTTCTCGTTAGCGATGGCTGACGTTATCCTGCGATCCGTGATTGACGTATCATGACGCATTCATTCATCACTGTTTTGATGGTGAAAGATAAAAATACAGACGTTATGGCAATCCATGATGGATTTTTTTGTAAATGTGGGTCCTGAGGATGAAAGAAGCTGAAACAAATTTAAAGATCGCTCCTCTCGACGAATCAGCCTCTTCTGCTTCAGATGCATTTACTGTCCTCAGATCAGATTCATCACGTTCCTGTTTTAAAACTCTCTCTCTCCTTCCCCTACCAGTCAGTCACACCTTGCTCGTCCGTCTCTCTGTCTCTCCACGTCCGGTCGTCCGCCTCCTCTTCCTCCGCCTTCACCGACTTTGACGTCCGAAACCCCCGACCTCGCCGTCACGCCGACAGACCCACTCCCACACTCCAGATACAGACGTCTCTCGGGCCGTTCGCGAACATAAATCTGCCTCACGGCGACTGATTGATCGAAACTCTTGTGACCTCATGCAGGTATTGATCCGCCCCTTCGCGCCGCTGACAGATTCCTCCTCTGTCTCCTGAAGCGTGTCTCCGAGTCAAGTCTCTAAAAGACACCTCATTGTCAAACCACTGGAAACAACAGGGTGCTGGTCAATCGCTGCTCCAGCTGCTCTGTCCGCTACAGGTTCATACTTCAAATTCTAAGGTGGCACACATTGTGAAATGATCTCCAAATGTAAGATAAATTACAAATCATGTAAAATAGAAACTGAGATTTAGAAAAAGACAAAACTTTCATTTAAATAGTGCATTTCTCTTGTTAATTTCTATCTTTTAGCTATTGCATATTATATTTTCTCCTCTAAATACTGGATTCATCTTGTTAGTCTGTATATTTTTACCATTTTTCAATTTAAAAAAAAAATCATAAAAATGGATTAAGATTTAGCGTACGATTTAGGCAGATTTATTTATACGTTTGAGTTTCATTTTAACATACAAAACACCAGAATACGAGGCGTCGTTTTGCGTTCGAATGAAATTTCAAGTGTTTTTTTTCATTCACAAAAAAAACAGGACTCCTCAGTTTGGCGAAAAGGCTTGTTTTTTGAGAAGCAGCGAAGGACACAGGCCGGATGAAGCGAATTCACGAGCGAGTTCACGGTGTTTCGAGGCAATGGGGCCGCGTGCACAAGGTCAAGGCACATAAACAAAACGTATACGTTGAAGTATTTTGCGTCGGCGTTCACAGCGAGTGGCTACAAGTCAGGGATCGTTTTGCGACGATACTTAAGCGACAGAGGTTTGCCTGTTCCTGTCCCAGTAGCGGGCCGTCGAGCTTTTGTGTTTGGAGGCACAAGTGCTCAGCGTGGCGCCGAAAATCACTGCAAATGAGGCTCAAACAGGCAGAGCGCTCAGCAGTACAGCAGCCTCTAACTGTGCAGAATCTTACATTACCTGATCCTTTTGCTGACCTTACCAGTTTAAATTCTGTTTTTATATTTGGTCTTAACTTGCTCCCGACTGTTTACCAGCACCAGGGCCGAACTGAAAGAATTAGGCCACAGTGCTCATAGAATACCTCTATGAACGCAATTTTAATTATAGTGAGATGTACTTGTGCCCTGATGTGATTTTGTTCAGAATTTTAACTCACATTCAAAGTTTTTCCTTCCTGGCTTTGGCTGGAGCTGTGTTGCTTTTAGTCTGGATTATGTTCTTAAATTCCTCGTACCGGCTTAAAACTAACTTGTTCTTGTGAGAAATACGCAGATGATTGGTCGCCCGGTGCCAACTCCGCCCCCTTTTACGCGAACGCGCTCATAACAGAGTCAGAACGCCTGCGATGACGAAATGAGTTGATAACCACCTTCATGGTACCACTTTGCGTAACTGAAAATGTTTAGCTGTGTCAAACCAGGTAACGGGACGAGATCCTGAACTTTGTGATCCTGGCACTACTGTATCGCTAACAATGAAAACTACATTCATCGGCAGAATGCTCCACGGTAAAGGGCGCATCCGTCTTCACCGTGTTGTGGATTTTGCAGTATTTTTCAGGGAGGTGAGCGGCCTCCTGCTGGTTGGGTCAGGTAAATTGCTGTTAAGGTTTGTGCGGAGGAAATCATCCAGTTGACCTGCCGACACGTCTGTGTGGAGGGAATGCAGCGGGTGGTGAAACATCAGCAGCTGCGAACGTGGAGGGGATTTTTTTTTTTTTATTTATTTTTAATTAATGTGAAAAAATACAGGAAAAAGCTGTCGGGCATAAAACCTGTGAACTCAACCTTGACTGATCCACTCCACTTTGGGTTGTGTAACTTTGTACTGGTTTTCTGAGAGATCTGACTTTTTTTTTAGGAGACATGCAGGAATCAGAAAAGCTTTTTTTTGTAACTTACAATTTCAAGTATATCCAACTCTCAATGGCTAGTGTTCAGTAAAGGACAACTATTATAAAAGGCTTGTGTTGTCCGAGTCTTTCTCTGAGTAGCGTTGTGGATGTACAAGTACAGATTAAATGGCTCCTTTCAAGGTCACATGTTTTGTTGTCGACTGAATCCAATTCACTTGGTTTTGAATTCCAAAGAGTTACTCTAATCAACTTAAATGAATAATCTAAAATGTGCTCCCGCTTGAATGTAATTACTTTTGGAATTCATTTTACATAACTGTAGCCAAGGTTAAAAAGCCTTTCAATAACAGAGGACAGTATTTTCTCCTAGTTTACTCACTTTTGACAAACTCTGATCAAATTTGTGTTCGTTTTGTCTCAAGTCTGTTTCTTTTCCAAGGCCAAAAACAAAAATCCCAAATCACGATCGTCCCGTGCCTTGTAGTTTATGTCAACATTTATTGAACTTGTTTTTAACTGCATTTACTAAACTTCTGTGTGATAATGTACGGAAATAATGTCCGAGTCGGATGATGTGGCTCCTAAAACTTTTGGTGAGCAGGTGACCTGAGGCTCTGCTCTCATTGGAGGATTAAAGAATCAGCTCGGAGGGCTGCATGAGTGCTGCTGGATTCCACTATATACTAGAACATCCCCGTGAAAACCTGGTCAAAGAGCTGCATTTCAGCACGATGACGACCAACAGCATCGCTCCAAGAGGAAACTACTTTTTGTGGCGCTTTAGAAATTAACTGACCATGATTTGTTAAAATATTTTACGTGATAGGGGTTTTTTTAATATGAGGGAAAGTGGATTAATTTTTCGCCTTTGTGGATAAAAAAATAAGAAACATGTCAGTTTGTATCCTACAACACGGGATCATCATTCTTTGTTCATTACGTCAAATATATTGAAAAAGTCTAAGCGATACGTTTTTTTTTTTTTTGGTCTGACCCATGCGTTAGAATGCTATGATTTTCCATTTAAAACTACAGAAAACGGAGCAAATCCTCATATTGTGAGGGATGGAGTTTGACATCTTCACTTCCAAAGAGACCAAAACAATTATTTGATAATGAAACTTGCTCTTAATTAAACTTTTAGAGCAACTTAATTAAAGTTTTTCGAGACTTTAATCAGGTTGTCGATTCAGCCTGAGGTTTGCGCGGAAGCGAGAGATGAGTAAAAACGTTTAGTGACGTATCTGCTTTTTTAAAACTTCTGAAAATTAAAAATAATTGCAAAATAATTTTTTGGAGGCAACCTTTAAGAAACTGGAAAAAAATATCTAAGTGACACAGAAATGCCTCAGGGTTGTCATTTTTGTTTCTAAATTTTTATTTAGAAATGATTATCATTAAATGGCCATTTTATTTATACCATATTCTTCTGTCTCGGGGTAAATGTTTCAGAATTCTTATGCTGAAAAGTCTTCTATCTATCTAGACTATCTTCTGTGGTCTATATGTTATAAAATTGGAAAAAAAAAAAAAAATTGTCAATGAAAATGCAAATATTTTCTGTTTCCACTAACATTAAAAAAGCAAATCCTCACATTGTGAAGGCTGGAGCGTGACATTTTCACTTCCAAACAGACTAAAACAATTATTTGATAATCAAACTGGCTCTTAATTCAATTGTTCCGCTTTCGTGACTAATAAATTAATCAGGTGGTCGATTCAGTTGGATGAAAAAAACAAAAACAAAAAAAAAAACCTTTCAAAAAACTTTGACACCTAATGCACAAACTGACAAAATATGGATGTTTTTATTCAGCTTAAAAAAATCTTTGGACAGCTGTGCTTTGACAAAGTAATTTTTTAGGAGTCAAACTTGAAGAAAATGAAACTAAATTTAAGCGAAACAGAAGTCCCTGAGGGTGTTTGCCGGTCATCCGGAGCAGGTGAAGTGCCTTCACAACATCATGGCAGGGTGTCACAGCTGCTTCAGGTTTCCACGGCAACAGCCCTTAGGGTCCCATTACATTGAAGACTGCTGTCAGACCTCCTGACCGCCGGCCATATTCACCCCACCCCGCTGATGATTACTGTCACATGAAAAGCGTCGGACCTTCACCTGTCAATCCCATGTGAACAGGCTGCTGGTGGCCGGACCTGGAGTGTTTGTGAAGACAAACAGCAGTGACATTTCTATGTGCTCAACTGTTTTTTGGGGGGGTTTGTTTCTTTATAAATAAATAGTCTCATGCCAGATATTTTATTTACCACAAACTCCATTTCCAGAAGAGTTGGGACATTTTCTAAAACCCAGTAAGTCTTGTTGACCACTGTGCTCCATCACCTTTCATTTTTATTACACTTTTTAATTGTTTGGGAACTGAGGACGCTAATTGTTGCACTTTCGCAAGAGGGATTTTTGTCCAGTCTTGCCGTTTCCAAGACTTGAGCTGCTCACCGGATTCTGCTCTTCATGATGTCCATTCATTTTCAGTGGGAGACAGATGTGGACATCCTGCAGACAGGGCGGTCCAGCACACGCTCTCTGTGACCGTGAAGCCACGCCGTTGGATCTGGTGCAGAGCGAGGCCTGGCTTTGTTCCGCTGAAATAACCACAGACTTCGGTGTCGACTTGATGGCAGCATGTCTCTAAAATTCCAAATCGACGTCTTCACGCATGTGCAGGTCAGCTACGTGGACGCTGATGCAGCCCCAGACAGCCCCATCACAGATGCTGATTTTGCACCTTTCACTAATTAACAGTCCGGATGGTCCGTTTTTCCTGAAGACAAGCCGAAACGTGGACTCACGTGGATAACAGCACATAGTTCCACTTCCACTATCTTTAAGTCCATCTGAGATGAGCTCAGTTCCAGACAAGACTTCCTTCTTCTGTAGTACAGTTTCAGGTTGCAAACTGACGAAGATTATCCAATGTCTGCCTCAAACTCTTTTTTTTTTTTTTTTTTTCCCTTTCCTGATGCTGCTTTTAGACCAGTAAGTGCAACTCCCCAAAGAAGCCCAGGAAACTAAAGTAAAGTGGTATCGATCCAGTCAGAGGTTGCACGAAAAGACACTGACGGCTGATGTATGAGTTTTAATAAAAGTCCAATAATATCAGCGGCGTGTCAGGGTAATCTAATCTGAATTCATCATTACGGAGGAACACAGCAGACGCTCTGGCAGCTGATAAATCAGTTTCTCCTTCCTTCACTCTGCGCAGTCATGCTGAAAATTATTATTCATTTTCTTTTTTGGGCTTTTTCCACGATGCCGGTCTCCTTTTGCACTCCCATCGTGGAGCGTCAAATCGTCCCACTTTATGACTGTTTCATCTCATCTTCATTTCATCTTTGTAGTCTCTGTTTCTTGCCTCCGAAAAGCCACAGAGGTGGAAATCATTATCTCAGCTTAAAATTCTTTCATTTTTCTGTCTCCTCTGGCCTCCATCTTTCACTTCCTCCTCTTCCTGTTCTCCTCCATATTGCTTTGTAGAATTACAGAGAACTGTTGAGTAAGCACAAGTCGTCGCTGCCTGAAGGCGGTCTGTCTTCATTTTCAGCCACAAAGATTGTTTCCTTTTGGAAAACAACTGAAGCGGCGGTTAAAAAAAAAAAAAAAAAAAAGCCTTATAAATCTTCCCCGTACCTGTCTCCACACCTGCACACACTGATAAACATCGGTGACACAGACGGAAGGCCTCGGTCGCCCTCCATCCCTCTCAGCAGAGGTCGCACTTATCTCATCCATCTTGGTGAAAATGCATCCGAAATGTGAAATATTGCCCCCTCTGTTTGGCTGTTTGTGGAGTCGTTTGTATTTGTGATGTATTTTTGTCTTTCATACACTGATATGGTAATGTTCCAGACCTCCTACAGCAAGGACACTGAGCTCTGAACAACCTCCTGCAACCGCCCCGGGATCATTAAAAATCTGTTTGAGTCGACATCAAGAAAATGTCTGAGAGATCGGAAAAGCTTTAATCAGACGTGGCAACAAATGTTATTAATGCTTAATTGTTTTCCCATGTTAAAAAACTTCGAAGCAGTCGAAGCTTTTTTATTTATTTATTTTTTAAATGTTGCTGTTGCAGATAAAAGATTCATGAATATCAGAGCACCTATCACTGATGTGCAGCTTCTCCTGTTTGAAGTCCTTGAGCTTTAGGATTGCAGTCTCCTACTGAGGTACTTATTCAATCGCTTCTTAAAGGCATGAACACTATTTGATATGATGTGTTTGAAGTCGGCAGGGGGAAAGCTGTTCCATGTTTTCACGGGGGAGTGGAGAAAAGTGACAAGGTGCGGCTTTGTGGCGACCTCCGGGTGGTCAATGCTGCTCGGGTCTGCTAGGCAATCGGGAAAGAGACGCAGAAGTATCTTAAAGTGTAACACTGCTGACAGTCAATCATTCTTGTCTCATTTGTTTAATGTGTGGAGGTGGTCCATCTTTAAATGACGCCTTTGTTAGTAGGATTTTGGGGTGAATAAAAGGCTTCGATGTCTGCCATGTTGGGCTTTGTTTGACAGGTGCGATGAACAGCTCGCTTGGCTGCCAATTCGACTTTTGCCGCTTCTGTTTATTGAATAAAACATGCTTTGTTTCTCCAGACAGGCAACTCAACTGTAGTTCTGGTTAACGAGTTACACTAACAAACACTTACGGAAATATTCGTAAGCTAGCGTTTAGCGTTAGCTCACCCATCACCCCTCGTGCTCCCCCAGCTCCGCCCTTTTGTCCAAATATGTTCACATCTGACTCCAAAGAGCCAACATGGCAACGGCTAAAACGAAAACTCCTGGCTTCGAAACAGCAGCTCAGAAAACCAATGGGAGACGTCATGGTGGCCTCGGGTCCACGTCTCACATAGAGTCTACAGTGATGCATAATCCATTAGAGCAGGTCCCCATCCACACCAGTGATCTTTTTCTGGATGATATCCAGCTCCCAATAAACCATTTCACACCAAACATTGATTTTCGTGCAAAAAAATTGCTCGATCATCTGATAATATTGTCTGGAGAAACCACGGTACAAGTGGAGCGCCTGAATAAGGTGGATGGAACAAGAATCTTTTTTTTTTTTAGTGCGTCCATGGCACATCTCTTTAAGAAGGTCTGTCCATCCATTGGTCCATCTCTTCGTAGCCGTTATGTTTAAAACACAACATCTCACGAATGGCTTGGGATAATGTTCCAAATCTTGGCACAAACTTTCACGTGCATCAAGGATGAACTATAACATTTTTCATGGCCAAAGGTCAAGGTCGCTAATTAAATAAACTAAAGGTTGCTAAAGAGTCTGTTACTAATTGTAGGACACTAGTAACTGAGAAAACTGCATGAACAGTTCAAGATACAAGGATAGTGGTGTGACTGGACTTACGTTTTGTCTTCTAATCATCACTGCTATCGCTGGATTCCATTATCTGGTCCTGAGGTAAGCAAATTTGTCTTTTTTGGGGGGATGAAAATAGATCACAACACATTTTTGGACCAGTGAAGTTTTGGATTCGCTTCGTCACTGTTTTGCCTGCAGCTTTGTTTTGTTAATGTTACAAACTTCCCCCTGAGATGAATCATGACCATTAGAAGTACATTACTTTGTGTTTCCCTCTGCCGACACACTAATCTGAACTGTGAAATGAGAGAAAAGGATCTCATAATGAGCACATTTGTTGTGGTACGATGTGACGCAAAGTGACGAATTTCTCCCATTTTGAAGTGAAGTGGGCTTTTTATATTAATCCACAGTGAAGATGAACACAGGGTGAGCAAATTCTCCTGGGGGTTAAGACACACACACCAGGCGGAAGCATGACTGACGGTGCTTCTTCATGCACTCCGGGATATACATTTCAGGCACATGGAGCCCTAATACGACACATGTGTCGATCCTTGTATCTCAGAGGGACGCAGGATTTAGTTTTCTCTTCCAGGAAAAAAAAAACACAAGACGCCTGGTGGGCTTCACTTCAAAACCTCCAGTTCGATCTGCACATCAGAGACGAGACCGAAACCCCTCCCCATTGGGACTGGCGACTCCGGGGGAAGTCCTGGATTTGGAGTAATTGGGAGGAAATTGTCTGTGATTTTAATCCCCATGAAAATATACCACGTGTGATCTGTACAGTACCGACTTGCGTCAGACTGCTGAAAGACCAGAGCTCCTGCGACGAATGCTATAATCCCACCTGACTCCGCTTACTTTCTCTTGCAGGTTTCGGAAGATTTTTTTTTTTTTTGGTGCATACTCCGAAGCTTTGAGGAATTAGGCCAGTATGCCAGTGGGCCTCATTAAATTTTCCCATGCGAAGTTGTTACGCTACAATTACACCAAGGCCACACAAAATACAAGACCTGGAGGAAAAAAAAAAAGGAGGGCTTAGGACCTGACATGAAACCTACTTATTCATTATAGCTCAGGCACATTTATAAAGACTGCCTAGAATAAGCCGAGGAATAAATGATAATAAGAAGCAGGAAGGATGGGGATTTTGTAGCCTCGGGATGTGAGGATTTAAAGAAGTGTGGAGCTTTTAGGAAACAGTTCCTCCAACAGTAAAAAACCCAGGAGGAGGAAACATCTACTGTAGATTGTTACGGCACAATTATTTTACAGTTTAGCTGCATTTACCACTTAAAACTGACCTCAATCTGTGTTCTTGGAATTCGTGGGCACAGCACTTTTCAGATCAGGTGTAAATGTGTTGGAGTATGTTAAGGGGTAAAACAGCATTTCTTCCACAATGACCCAAAATTAAGCAGCCAATGACACTGCTGCTCCAGGCTGGCAAATGTCCCTTTTTTAAATGAATGGGATGTTGTTTAGCTTTTGTGAAAGCTAACACTCTTTTAGGCATTTTTACATTTCTAATTTTTCAGTTTGTACCTTTTTTAAGTCTTAAAATAATGACTCTGACACCAAACATTCATGATGAGATGAGATGAAAACTTTCCAGTTCATAATAAATGCAACTAGATGAAACTGTGTATAAATCCCATAGATACAGCTCTGACCTTCTGTTCTACGGCTGGATTTTCAGGCATTTTTTTTTTTTTTTATAGCTGGATATAATTTGTAGCATCTTAAAACCACTTAAGTCCTAGGCTCTTGGGCCCTAGCTCCACAACTGTAAATGTGAAACGAACAACCTTGTGTTTGTTTTACACATGCCGGTCTCCTGCTGGTAGCGGATGAATGGTTGAAATGTTTACTGGAACACGATGGAGGAAGGCAAGACTCTGATTTGAAATAGTGTTGACATAAGTTTATGAAGGCAGAACCCAAATGTCTGGGTCTGCAAATTCTACATTTCAAATGTCCATTGAAAATGTTGATGTTTTAGGACTCTATGGGCACTTTCATACCTTCTTCGTTTGGTCCAAACTTTAGGTAAAAACTGAAAAATTAGCATCTTTTTCTGTATGGTGTTTACTAGGACTAATACCGCATTGATGCAGTCAAGAACATTTATTGAAATTTGGTGATTACCCAGGTGTGAAACCATGCTGCAGACCAAAAAAAACAACCCATAAACCTTAGAGTTTCAGGTGTGGAAACGGCTATAAGTTCAATCTGTTACTATGCAGGCAAACCTTTTACTATGCATGTTTTGACATATTCTGAAATATCAATTTGTGGCCGTTTCGAAATGGCAGAACACACACGGTGACGTGAAAATGCTGCTGCTGCTGAGGTGTGTTTTATTAATAGATACGCCTGATGCCGTAGCACAGCTGCTCGGATGGAAACAAACCATTCCATTGGTGCGCTCTAAGGGTTTAACAAATGTCTGAATATTGAGTCAAAAATGATATAGTATGTAACTGTTCTATAATCAATAATATATTACTTAGCAGAACATTCCACAGGAAGAAAAACTGCCAAGGCCGAGCGCAAGAATGAGAAGTTCATCTTAATAATGTAGCAGAGCTGGAAAAACGGAACAAATCAGTTAAGCCTGAACAATGTTAGGAAACATAGAAACATAGAATAGACCTTTATTGTCATTTGACAGCACAATACAATGTACAGTACCACAAACGAAATTGCGTTTGATTTTTAAGGCAATCGAGCCGCTGCAAAACCTACTGCGCCGCCAAGCCCCCTTCTTCGAAAAGTTACAGTGAAAAGAATGCAAGCACATACGTGAGACATCTTATGTTTTTGACACAGTACACGTGGTGGAATTTTTTCAATGTTTTTTTGTGGGAGGGGGGACAGGAGAAAGGAATAGGATGGGGAGCAGATGTAAGGGAGATGGAGGGGGTGGTGGTGTGTGCGTTTATGGTTATGTCAAGACCTTGGAAAGTTCGTGTGTGAGGATAGGAGACAACACACAGAGTCCTTCTGTTCTTGTAAACAGTCGTTATCAGTCTCTCTCTCTGTGGGTCTTGACCATGAGAGTGTACCATGCGAAGGAAAAACAAGATAAGACTTGGGTCCAGCTGCTTATTCAGCTCACAAGGGAAAAAAAACACAAACTTATAACTTCAATTTTAGTTTTATATGTCGCTTCAGAGCAGCGAGCTCCTTACACTGTTCGTCTACTTTTCCACTCAGTCCCGCGGTCTGTTCGGCGATGTAATCCAAGTACTTCTGTGAGTCTGAAGCTCGAGAAGCCAACTCTCGAACCGTCTCCACCGACTGTGACACCAACTGTTGTAATTCCCTCATGTTGTCACTCACTGTTCCGAAGTGCTCCTTAATTTCAACCGACACCAGCGGGGTCTCTTTGCATGCTGCTGTCTTACCAACTTTGCGATAAACCAGGGCAACTCCGAGGCCAATTAGGAGGTATCCGGCTATCATGAGTCCAAATAGGTAGATATCTTCAATATCGTCCACCGACAAAACCGACAGGCATACTACTTTCCACTTGTCCCCAGCATCCATAGTATACCCAGCTGAGAAAGTTCCGTCGGGGCAGGCAGGCTCACCTGAGCCCCTGTTGTGACCAGTCCATCAATTCCATATTGCTGTTTGTGGGCTCAACAAGCAGGGGATCCAAAAAATGGTAAAAGACCAGACAAGACACAGCAAAGGTAAGAAGAGGGGGGGGGGGGGCAGAGAGAGGAGCTCAGAAAAACATGTCTGCTCTCCCCGAAGGACAGGAAGAAGAGAGTAAGTAGCCAATTTCATTTCATTTTCGTTTTTTTTGCATTTTTCATTTTTGTGACCTCTGGTGATTTTTGTCACGTAATTGGAGATGGATGAAAAATCCGTTAGAGCTAGAAAATTCACCAAAAATCATGAGATGGATAAAGTTGTACCGATCAAAAGTTGACTCTGGAAAAGAAAATGATTATGTGGAAAATTGCACGCATTTCATGACCTTGCTGGAAAGGGAGGAAATCACCCCCCTGTGCTTCATGTGAAGTGGATTGGAGTCTGTCTGGCAGCTGTCTTTCATCTGGGTATTTTGATGAACGATTATTTAAAAGCAGCCGAACTTCATCTTACATGAATGAATCAATGAATCACGAACCAGTTTTTTTTACTTTCTTTTTGTACGTTGATAATTATTTCTGATACAAATAGGACTGAAATAGCACATCAAACGTGAAGCCCCTCTGAGCTTTCGTTTAATTTCCGTCTGTTTCCATTAAATGGGCGGAGCGCGGCGAGGGGCAAGCGGCGGTGATGCGTTCGGGGGAAACGACTGACCGGAACTTGAACTCCCAGCTCGGAGACTGATCGCGAGAAGCAACAAACAAGGAACAACGAGAACGATGATGCAAGCAGGAGAGTAAAACGGAGGCAGTGAAGCGGAGATACGGGGAGGATTGTTCTTGTGCTGACTGGGCATTGGATGAAGAACATGCAGTTTGGCTGCTGACGGCGTGAATTACATGGAGAAAAAACCTCCAGCCTATAAACTATGTCGACTTGGATGTATTCGTTACCTCCTGCTGGTAATCACATACGCTTTATTATAATTAGAGTCGAACACAAACCAGCCTGTAAATGTTAGGCTCTTCCTTCTAATTTTCTTCTTCTTCACTCCTGCTGCGTTTCACTTTTCATAATCACGTCTGTTTAGCTTCTGCACCTCCCTGTGAGTCTT
>JAPQRN010000935.1:3912-14414 GCA_037367275.1 Coranthus polyacanthus | reverse complement strand
GATAATGAGGAGGAGAATGAGGAGGAGGAGGAGGAGGAGGAGGAGAATGAGGAGGAGGAGGAGGAGGAAGAGGAGGAAGAGGAGAGCTGGTGTGAGACGGAGCTGATGAGTCACTTTAATCAAACTGAAATCCACGGTGACTTCATTAACACATCAGTTGTGATCACAACAACAAGCTGCTGATGTGAAATCAGACGCTTCACATCCTCTGACCTTTAGTAACCCCTCCCTCCAGGTCACGTGACCCTCCTCCTCACCTGTCACTCACTCACATCGACCTCTGATGTTTCATCTTCTATCGATGGTGAAAAATATTTCCAAAAACAGATATTACTTCTTCAGACTGTTTAGTGAAAGTGAAAGTTTTGCATCAGAAAACGTTCAAATTGTCCAAATCGCTCCTCGTTCTCATCCTGCAGCGCCACCTTCTGGCCACGCGACGTAGACTTGTTCTTCAAACCACTTTATGGAAACACGTGGAATTCACGTTTCTTTTTTGCGACTTTTCCAGAAGTTGGCGTTCTGCAGGCGATCCTCGATGAACCTTAAACACTTAAAAATCCAAGTTGACGACATTTTCAAGATGGCCGCCGCCTCGTGTCCTGCGTGGATGCGGTTGGTCTTGGTTTGAAAACGGGGTTTGATGAGCGTCACGTTCACATCAGTTCACGTTAACATGTTCAATCAGGTTTTGTTTGTATTTGTCGCCTCATGAACGTGTCATTAAAACCACTTTATTATTTGACTTCATCACATTATTTATAATTGTTCTGTTATTTTCATTCAAATGCTTACAGTCGTACTAAAAACCTGCTTTCATCAGTAAACTGGTGAATGTAGCTGTTTTTAAATTTACTAAAAACATGCTGGAATATTTACCTGAGTCTTAAAATGTACAATTTTACATCCAACAGAAAAGTAGAAAACCAAGACCACGCGGACGCGTTGGCATTTTGAAAAATCAGTCGCCTTCACCTGGAGCGTCACTGCACACGTTCATCATCAGCAGGTTTTCTTCAACCTGCTACTTCATTGTGTTTTTTGTTCATATTTGTGTCGTCACTGTGGTATAAAATGTGTCCACGTCCTGAAGCTGTGGATAAAGGATGTTGAAGTGATGAAATAAGTGAAGGTTCAGAGGTTAACGTCCTCGGACTCTGTGCGTTCACATGTGACTGTAATAAGTGCAGCCTCAGTAAAAGCTGAATCGATGGATGAATAATAGTTTCCATTTGTTTGTGCAGCAGAAACTCTTCTCCATCATCAGAGGGAGGATAATGCAGAGTGAGGTAGGAATGCCCTTGTTGCAGAGAATAGGGTAATTCATCTTGACACCGGCTGATTTGGCTCCAGAATCCAATGCATTACAATTGATTAATAGTATAATTACAGCTGCTATCGTCCTGCTGCAGTGACTTTGTAATCTGCTTAAAGCATGCGGAGGCTGAGCATCAATTCAACACCAACCTGTTCCACCGCTATCGGCGTCTTCACAAACATTTACACAACACAAACAGATCACAAACACACAAAGGACTCTGTACTCGCACAGAGTCACTGTTATATGTGACTTTATTCACACAACAAACACGTCAGTATCATGTAATGTTTAGAACTTTAAAGAGATATTTTCATGTTAAAGTAAAATACTTGTGACAAACGTATCACGTTACGTCAAACTTCTTGTTGTTTCATGTTATAAAGTGTAAAAAGTTTCTTGTTTTAACATGATAAGTGTCGTAAAAACATCTTGTTGTGACACTAAAGTCTTCAGCTCAGACCCTGATCTGGATCCGGATCCTGATCCGGTTTCTTTCCGTGGTGGTCAGTGTTACATTAACATCTTCCACCTCCATCATTCAGTCGTCACATCATGTCCTCGGTCCACCGCGTCCACCGTGTCCACCGCGTCCACCGCGTCCACAGCATCCACAGCGTCCACCGTGTCCCCGTGTCCACAGCGTCCACCGTGTCCACCGTGTCCACCGTGTCCCCGTGTCCACCGTGTCCACAGCATCCACAGCGTCCACCGTGTCCCCGTGTCCACAGCGTCCACCGCGTCCACCGCGTCCACCGTGTCCCCGTGTCCACCGTGTCCACAGCGTCCACAGCATCCACAGCATCCACCGTGTCCCCGTGTCCACCGTGTCCACAGCGTCCACCGTGTCCACAGCGTCCACCGTGTCCCCGTGTCCACCGTGTCCACCGTGTCCACCGTGCGTCCACAGCGTCCACCGTGTCCCCGTGTCCACCGTGTCCACCGTGTCCACAGCGTCCACCGTGTCCCCGTGTCCACAGCGTCCACAGCGTCCACCGTGTCCCCGTGTCCACAGCGTCCACAGCGTCCACCGTCACGTCAAAGCTGTGAAAACCTCCATCCGGTCCGGATCCACCAGGCATCAGTCACGTATGACACTGTGACACAGTAACGATCACAGGGAGTAAACTCATCACCCAGTATTGATTTTGTGACGTTAAGGTTGAGGAGGCAGCGGACGAACAAACCAAACTGATGAATAATATGAAGAGTTTGACCCCAGCGAGTCCACATCAGTCTGACGTGTGACGCCCACATCCATCAGCGACGACCGCTGAGTCCAGACCCAGATCCACATTCTGACACCACACGGCTCAGGTTTCTACTACAGCCATTTATTACAGACGACGACGGCTGTGGAGGATCAGGTTTTATTTCTGACTCACAATCGAAACCTGTTTATTATTTGACTCGAGACTCTTATTATTTATACATGTTATTATTACTTCATGTAAAGTGGATCCATTGAAAACATGACTGTAGATACATTTCATTTAATGAAAACATATTGAAATATTTATGTGATCGTCTCGAAGTGTAAAAATCCAACAGACTAGAAAACCTGCATTAACGCAGCGTTTCTATAAGAACAATCACTTTCAGCAACACACGCGGCGGCCATTTTGAAAATGTCCGTCCTCTTGTAGTTCTACGTCTGGTGCTTGTTTCAACATTTACATCACTTCTTCAAACCATGGATGTGTGTCATCTCATCAAAGTTTCATTTCAACATCATTCTATTGGTTCTGGTTCTAAACATTCACTAACTTTCAATAAAAGTCCTTGAATTGAAGTAACCAGACTCATGAAGAGGCGTCTCCTTTATCTTGATTTATCTGTTTAGTGACGTCACCGTTTAAAAGGAGACTTAAACCTGAAGAACACATTTGAAAACATTCACAGTTATGTAAATATAACGTGGATACAGAGTTTAAAGATGTATTTTGAATAAAAGTGGAACCTGCTCCGTGAGAAGAGAATAAAACACTGAATATGGATTGAATTGTTCTTAATGAGTTTTAAACGATGTTTTCTGTTAACGTTTCGATGAGTAAAGATGCACCAGGTCAAACATCACAGTTGTTCTGGACAGTGAACATGACGAGAGTTTTAACTGTTATAAAAACAATGTTCCTGCAGGTTTGACTTATTTCTGGATTAAAACAATGTATTAACAGTGACTCAGAGCCTGATGAAGAGAAACTGTAGAAAACGACATGTCGCGTATGTTCAGATGAACACGTTTGTGTCCAGATGGTGACGATGTTCTCACATTCTATGTATCTGTGACGTTATGTTGGTCTGTCTGTGGCTGAACTTTAGTCAGACGTGTTCCCTGAAGTTTTGTGTCGTTAAAGGTCACGGGTTTGTCTCGGTCCTCGTCTATCAGCAGACCCAGGGCCTCCTTTACATAACGGACAGCTGTAGGACACTGACTGCGCTGTCACTCGCAGCCGGACTCCGATAAAGCCGATGATGGATGGAGGTGTCAGTCAGCCGTGAACGAACCCCCAGGATGCACCTCTGGGCTCCTCAGCAGCCAATAAAATCTGCAGCTCAGCCTGTTTTTCCTCTGCGGAGCTGCAGCACTGAAGTGAGAGGAGAGGACGCTCCAGACATCTTAAAGAAACAGGACGGATTTGACACGAATCATCCTCGAAGACCTGATAACGAACCCATCTGGTGAACCAACGCCGGCGAAAACAGTCATGATCAATAGCAGTGACTCTAAAGAAACCGTTGGGATATTTTGGTCATTAGATCCTTTTTTATATCTTAAAGTGTCGCTATGTTATATCATCCATGTGTGTTTTGTATTTCATAGTCCTTCAACTCCTCTGATGTATTCATTTGTTGACACTTAACATCACTTGGTTTTATCAAAGGTTTGCAAACCACGGACACGTTTTCAGCGTTTCTGAACCCAACGTATGCTTGGTTTCACCAGTTTGACACATAGGAAACCCTTATAGATGTTAAACTAATAAAACAAACCAGTGTTCACGTCCTGTTTACAACATTCAATGTGTAAGTTCCTTATTTTAGTCCTAACTCCGGTCTTCGTCCTAACTCTTACCAAGTTGTTTCTCTGTCTAAACAAACCTTAACTCGGCATCAGTTGGATGTCCTGTTGTAACCATGTCCACGATGTGTGGGTTTGTCCGACAGACGTCTGCACAATGCCATGGTCTGGCGTCAGGTTTGCAGTGACAGGATGTTCTTCAATCATGGAAATGTAGCAGATTCAACTGAAACGTGGTCACTCATTGAGACGAATCAAACCACGATGAGGCAGGAGAAAGACGCTGATTTTTCCCTTATTTAACCCAGAAATGAAGCAGGAGATTACGGAGCTACAAACTGGTTTAGTTAAGTTTGAAAATAATCCCATCCAAGTCTGCGAATATGTCTGAAATGTGCAGAAAATTGCATGATTGTAACACTGTAATCTCTGATCACATGATGCTACACAACACAAACATAATCAGTGTAATGATTATACAAAGATGAGAACCGACTCCATGAACCCGCTTCATTGGACTCTTATTGTTATCATATGACTGGGTTTAATATTAATGCACACGTCTTTAACTGAATCAATAAAAACACATCATTACTATAGGATTAAACGCTCCCGTTTGGACACGTATGATGCTGATGCTGCGTTGCGTTTGTGGGTGAAGGACGTGTTTCTTATCACAGACTCGTGTTTTAATGAGTTGCTGATCGACTCCATCAGCTCGACGTTCCGGCAGGAAGCGAACGCATCGGACTCCTTCTCATCTGATTTATTGAACGGAGCTGGAGGTAAAAGTGTTCTCACGCTCAAACGGCTTCTGGTAGAAAATACTGTCCTGAACGACGGAGGTGACGTCTCCAGGACGCTGCAGGACGCAAAACTGAAGCAATAATCCAGTCAATGCATTTCAGGATATTGGATCAATTACTGCATCATTACACGCTTTGTGTTTAGTGGAATCCATGTCTTTAGTTCTTTGTTTACATACACTTTATTTTCTAAGCTCCATCAGATGCGTTCGCTGTCTTTTCGTCAGAATCTCTTCATCCAGTTCTGTTTATTACTATTCAGGTCAAATGACTTTGACCGTGTTCATGTTTGAGTGACATTCTCTGAGATGTTTCATTTTAAACGTTCGACCAATGGACTGATGACGTCTTATAAAGATGCACCGTTAAAACATGAAGTAAAGAATGTTTCAAAACAATCAAAATTCAATGGTTCAACGACTGTTTCCCAAACGTCATCTTTTTAGGTAGATTTTGTTCTGTTGTCGTCGCATTGACAGCTGTGCGATCGTCCATTTTCCGGCTTCGCTTTTCCACAGATACAGGAAGTGGAGTCGCGTCGTCACATACAGTCCATGTTCGACAAACGTCATGTATGTTGGTTGTGGTTTTTGGTTGAAACACAGAGTTTATCGTCGATGCTGCTGTTTGAAGAGCAGAACAAACGGTGGAAGCGACGGCAGAATTTGTCCCATTTTCAGCCTCAGACTCCAATCACCTGGGTTTGTTTTTCTGTTTTCTGTCTCTGAAATTGACTCGAGATGATAGTGTCACCCAATTACCTGAGGCGTTTACGAGCACAGCCTCCCAGAATGTTGATTAAAATGGGCTCATAATGAGACCGGTGGCTGTTTGTGTTGAAGCCTCGGAGCAGAGCTGCCACGTTAACCCTTGGAGATTCAGGTGGAAATCAGTCACCGTTTTACATTTTATTACCTTAAATTCAGAGGGAACTTCATAAAGACGGTCTGTTATGAAAATTGGAAAACTAATAAAGTTAGATGACTCAAAAAGGTGTAAACTGGTTCTATATGACAGAGGTAATGGTTTTGGAGAGAACACTCAGTCTTATTATTTATGATTTTTTTGGATTAATAACTAATGATATGAAATCTTGAGTCTGTGATGTGTTGTGATGTGTTTCTGCTAAAGGTCCTCTCTGATCTAGGGCTGGCACTAGCACTTATTAAATTATTATTTGGACTATTTGATTGCTTTATCTTTTGTGTTTTTAATTCCCTTCAACCCAGCGATGCATTAAAATGGATTGTTTTGCTCATTCATCAAAACTCAAATAGATTCACTTTACTGGCAGAGATAATAAAGAAAAGGGACAAAACTTCTCACTTTAGAGTCTGTGTTCTGGAAGTTTGCACATGTTGGATGATTAAAACATTAACTATTGTTAACAAAATCCTGGTTCAGATCACACTAAAGGTTAAGCAACATGTCCAGAAGCATCAGCAGGTTTACTTTATAACTGGACAGTTTAAATGTGACTTTCGGACATTAAATTCCCTGTATTCTGGTGATTTTTCAATGCCTGTGAATTAACCTCATTTCTTCTTCTTCATCTCTATCATAATCTCACCACATACATTATACATTAAAGTGTTGAAAATTCAGGAATGATGTGTTTTAACAGATTTCACATTCATTTCTAATGGGAGGTAATTGTGAAACTGATCAAACCCAGTCGTCTTTGGAGCCTCGTTACTTGATCATACGTTAACGTAGAAACATGGTTCAAAGTTTAAAGCCGTCTCCAGACGTCAGTCTTTCTTGGTGTCAGTCAGTATTCGGATATCTAGTCCAGCAGAGTCTCCTCTACCTCACGGTGAAAAGATTGGAGATTTGAGGAACCGCCTGCGACTCAGACGCCTCCGTTTGAGGACTTCACCGAAGGTAAATCTCAGTTTGTCAGTGTCTGTGATTCGCTGACAAAAGTGGCGGGAATCACCATAGCAACCGTGTATAAAGAGCGGGAACCACCATAGCAACCACACATACACACAGAAAGTCTCTCTTTAGCGATGATAATTGTCATTTTTTGAGGAAATAGGACAAATGTATTTATTTCTATATTTCTTATGCTTTTTTTCCATGATCAGTATTTAATATAATTTGCCAGTAGGTGGCCCATTATCTCCACGTTCATGGAAAACTGTTGAAGATGAATCTGTTTCCTCTTAATCTGGTGAATTCAGCAGGTTTGAATGTTTTCGTCGCGCCGTATGGTCTCGTCATCGTGACAACAGTTTCCAGGTCGAAACACACGAGGGAGCAGAAGGAGGCATTAAACAGAGGTCACAACTGAACCATCAGGAGTAATCTGAGCTGTCCGAGTCCGAGGAGGAGGAGGAGGTCACCTGATCCCACCCCCGGGACTCTGAGGACGGACACGAGCAGAGGACAAGCCCATGTCACCAAACTGATCAAATCTGAACCATAAACATGGATTCATGGTCATAAACACTCTGACCTGATGGTGGCGCTACATCGGAACATCTGCACTGCATTATATTCAGTATGGTCCTAACATCTGGATCAAAAGTGATGGACTGACATGGACATTGTGTTTTCTAAATGAATCACTTTAGATGGAAAGAATAAAACCAACTGTTGGAAGCTCCTTTGACATCTGTGATGGATTCAGACTGATTTTCTCTTTGTTCTTTGTTTTATTCAAATATATTCAACGGGTCATGTTTGTTGCACTAGACTCTGCATTTGGTTGTTTTCTCTGCGTTCAGTTTCAAACCGTGACCGTCAACAATCAGAGTCAACTGGGTCTGTTTTCTACACAACATAATTCACACAGTTACAGTTTCTGCTGATGAGATGCTGTTCGTGTTTTAATCCTAAAACAATAAGGGTGACGGGTCGGTCAACAGTCCAGACCCTCGTGGACCATCAAACATGAGCATGAACATGACCGACCGTCTCATGAAACCAAAGAATAACAGTTTGAAATGTGCGAAAAGCGGAGGCGCTGACCAAGCCCCCTTTATGTAGGCGGAGCTCCAACCGTCCAATCAGAACCAGACAGAGCAGTTCACCTGTGTGGAAACACCTGCACTCACTCAGTCATTTATTCAGGTTTAATTTATCACCTGTTTGCATTTACACAACATTAAAAAGACTAAGTCACCGTAAAACACTCGAAAAACATAAACTGAATTGGATTAAAGAAAAAGATTAAAAGTCTAGAAAACTGAAACTCAAATCCTCTTCTGGATGTTCTACAAACTGTCTAGATCAATATCAGCTGCAGCATCGTATTAAGACTAAGTTATATATATTTACATTATTTTAAATATGAAAAACATGATTTATTTGTTTTTAGAAAAACAAACATGACTAACTTCCCAGAAACAATAGTTTTTTTAGTTTGTTGAAATGTCTTTTCTGCAGTAACTTCTCAGTTTTTGACCCTTTAACGACACAGAGAACATAAAACAAAGACATGATGATTCCAAAACTAAAAACTAAATAAAACTTTATGAAATTACTTTGTTTTTATAGGTTTCGATTCGTGTTTCATTTCATTTTAATGCTCTTGGTTTTATTTTATTACTGCTTTTTAATTCTCTTGTTCATTTTGATATTTTTCGGTTTAACTTGTTCTTCTCACTCTGAGCATCACGTCGTGGACTGAAATGTTGCGTATGAATAAAGTTGTGTTTGTCGTCGTGTGAGTTTTCTGCTGGTGAGTAGTTTGAGACGTGAGCAGCTGGACGTCTGCAGTAACCAGACACACTCCTCACACTCTGCAGCCAAATCAATTAACACGCTCATCTATTATGTATCAGCATCGATCGGCAGCTGCAGCTCTGCTAATTGTGAAAAGACTCAGGTTGCACTTTTAGTGAAGAGCAGCGTCACTTCATCACAGACGGCGAGACCGAGCAAACTTCAGCGAGGACACGTCTGCCACGTTTGAATCACACAACGATGAAGCCGATCACGGAGGACGGACTTAACAGCAGGAAACTAACAGCACGTGACCTACAGGTGGAGAGGAGGCGGAGCTTCAGGAAGCACGCGGTTTATTTAGATTAAATACAAAAAAAAACTGAAATTAAAGCTCATTTAACCTCGACCCCGTGATGCACAATGAACGGACATAACGTTTCCACAGCAATCTTTAAAAATAGAATAAAAAACAAAAATCGTCATCATTAACTCCAACCACGTGTTCGTTTCCTGATGCTTCACGTATGAAATGAACTGAAAACTGATCATTATAAGAGAATTATTATTTCAACAGGTTTTTTCATCCATATAAACACAAAACATTTAACAAGAAATGCTGAACGGTGGTGATGGTGTTGCATTAACACGATGCGAGTCTCACTGATTTTAATCCTGGAATAAACCGTCTCTTGGATTACAACGTCCACCGTGATGGATGTTCAGCTGCTGCTTTCAGCTTCAATTCTGGATCATTTAGCTTCTTCTTCTTCTTCTTCTTCTTCTTCTTCTTCGTCCTGTTGAGAGTTAACTGATCTGAAGCTGCTGCTGCTGTTGAAACAGTTTGTACTGGATTCAAACTTAAAACGACAAACAAACTACATCTGGACTTTGAGGACAAAAGGAAACGTCTTGTGTCCACAGAATATTTTCAAATCAACAGTTTTTACTTATAGATGTGAGAGGAGCTTAACCTTCATAAAACCAGCCTCATTTGTCTTCAGTGTTCGTTGTAGAGGATGACGACTGAAAGACAGATGTTGTTAAACTACTCACCTGTGTCGTTGTGTGTTTGAAACATGCCGTGGATGCTGTTCAGAGTGTGTTTTCTCCTCCAGATCTGGACCCGGGTCTGTCTTCTCATCTCCTGCCGTCTCTTCCGTATCATTGTGTGTTAATAACGCGGCAGTTCTCCTGTCTGTCCTGACCTCACATGATGGATGATGCTGCTGCAGATCCTCCTCCACCTTCACACTAACAAAGGCCCTTCATTTGCATGAGTGCTGCTAATGATCACATTTTCCTGCCTGGGTTTGGTCATTATTCTGTATTTTTATCTGCAGAGGTGACTGGTTGCTTTGTGATCTCAGCGCTCGGCTCAGAAATGTTAATAATGCTCCGACTTCAGAGGAAACGGCGCAAACTGGGTGTGATTAAGACGAGGATGTGGAGGGAGGCGTGTTGGATGACGCTGTGTTCGGGTTTGAGATCCTGATGCTGTCAGTCATGAAGACATGGAATCTGAGAGAAGGAGGAGACGACTGACGGGCCGCTGCAAACCAGAGGACGACGTGGACGAGACCACGTCTCAAACCAGAGGACGACGCGGACGAGACCACGTCTCAAACCAGAGGACGACGCGGACGAGACCACGTCTCAAACCAGAGGACGACGCGGACGAGAC
>JAPQRN010000934.1:0-14415 GCA_037367275.1 Coranthus polyacanthus | reverse complement strand
CATTTGGGGTCCTGCCGACACCAATTTCTGCCTCCAGAGCGACACACACATCAACACACACACACACACACACACACCAATTTCCTCTGCCGTATAGCCAGCTACCCTGCTCTGTCTAATACAGCTCTCGACACAATCTCACATCATCGTCTCATCCCTGCCTGTCTCTATCATCTGCAGATCCCACCGGCTCCCCCCCCCCTCAACTCTCATCTCACTACCTTTCCTGCATCCTTATGGATTTTTCCTCTTTCTCTTCCTTTCTTCAGATCATTCCTGCCCCCCCCCCCATCCCCAATCTATCTATCTTTCTATCCATCTACGGTAATGAGAAAGCAGGGACTTCTCAGCCGGCCTGTTTGTGTGTGTGTGTGTGTTTATAAGACTGTGGGGATTGCATTTCAGATGGGTTCATTTGCTTGGCGCGACTCTGCTTGGCTCTTGTCGATCTGTGTATTTCTGTGTGTGTGTGTGTGTGTGTGTGTGTGTGCGTTCAGTCTCCCCATCTCCTAGGTGATCTCTAATGTCACACACACTTACAGCCTTCCTTCTCCCATCCAATCAATCTCTGTCAGCATCTGTGTGACTGTGTGTGGCATTTTTGACAGACATCTAACAGACTTTATTGTGCACAAGCCAATCTAAATAGGGATACATACAAAAGGAGTGTGTGTGTGTGTGTGTGTGTGTGTGTGTGTGTGTGTGTGTGTGTGTGTGTGTGTGTGTGTGTGTGTGTGTGTGATGGGGTATGTGACTGTTTAGGATGCCAAGGTGGCGGTCATCTTACTTATTCTGCTTCAGACCTACCAGCAGATCTCTAATGAATCTGAGACCAGAGTGTGTGGACGTGTATGTGTGTGCGAACGCTTGTGATTACATCTGTCAGTTTAAATATGTGTGCGCGTTGAGGGATCAATATCGCCTGGTCCACTATGTGTCAGAAGGCCAAAAGACTGTTGCTTAAACTCTTAACCCTCGTGTCACATGGCTGCTTCCTACCAGATGCCAACTCTGTGTGCGTCTGTGTGTGTTTGTGTGCCTAAGTATCAAAGGACAAGCTGTGTTTAATGCCAACAGTCTTTAACTTTTCCACTCATTTGACAGCCAGCAGCTGAAGTCCTGCTGTGTTTGTACGTGAGTATATAAACACTCCGTTGTAGAACTTTAGGCAATATTTAATGCAAATATGTGCTGAATATGTGGTGCTTTCTGTCAGCTTAAAGGATTGCTCCTCTAAAAGTCTCCTAAAAAGGTAGATAGGTTGTTCGTTCTTACCAAAGAGCAACAACCATGCATCCATTGCTCTGTTAATAAGATCTTAGGGCTAATACAAGGCTTTGAGGTCTCTGGGGGTTTTGATTGACAGGTTGGATTGACAGCCCGCTTGCCTGCTGAGTTGGACTTTCAGAGCCTCTGTGAAGAAAAAATAAGTTATTCAAACAACTTAAACCGACAGCACTAGCTGTTGTTTCAGAAACTACACTAAGCATCAAAAGATTTTGTTGTGCAAATGTTTCATGAAGTTTACCAGTTCTTAAAGGTTCAATATGTAAGATTTGCGTGGGCTTGTGTGCTAACGTGAAGTTTGTGTGCAAGTCCGACTTTTGCTGGAAGTCGGTCATTCGTTGACTCCATTTCTAAATGAATGGTAGCTAGTGTTGTAGATCTACAGTCTTTCCTCTGCGACAGTGTATTGTAGCTGTTATGGATGTAGGCAACCAAAACATTTGTTAGCTAAATTTGCCACCAAACGACTCAATTTCTGGTCGCTAGTGTTGTACAGTTTTGCTGCTGTAGAGGAGCAGAAGGCAGAAGGTAGTGAAGACATCTGAGTCCCGAGTCTTCTACTTTGAAATCAGTGTATTGTAGCTGTTATGGATGTATGCAACTGAGACAATTGTTAGAAAACTGTCAAAGGATCTTGTCACCCAAATGTTTCATGAAGTTTACTTAATTACAGGATACTTACTTGCAATAACCAGTGTGTTAGCATAGCGTTGGCTACGTTCGAAAATGTTCATTGAGAACTGCATTAGCCTATATGGTGTGTCAGCTAGCTTAGTGTGTTATGAACTTAACATTACTGGTATCACAGAAAACTGCTGTTTACAATCTGTTAACATTTAGCAAGTAGTTGAAATTACTTTGTGTTTAACATGATAGTTTTAATTAGCAGTGTGGTCGTTGTTTTCAGCAAGACAGCGCTAATGTTAACTTGGGGGAATTTCACACCTTGCACTTCCCCAGCTCCACCCTCTTCCACTTCTGGATCCAAAAAGCCAAGATGGCGACGGCCAACATGCAAACTCGGTGGCAACGTCCACAGCCACTTATTTTATACAGTCTGCAGTTCTTGCTCCCCAATACGACAATTTTTTCTTTTCCTTTTATAGGCACAAAAACAACTGATCATGGTTGGGGTTAAGTCAACATTTGAGGGCCTTTGTTACTTTATTAAACATGTGTTTATGATAAAAGAAACAACGCCATCACTTCTACACATGAATATCAGTTTGAAACAGAAAAAGAACAGCAGTCTAAGACTTAAAGACGTTTCACCACATGGGAAAGATATAATCATCTTTCAGTCATGCAGCTGTCATTGCACTCCCTGGGTGTATCCTCCATCTCAGTTTGCCTTGTGTCCTCCAAACTTGTCATTCACCATCACTGTCAAAGTCACATCAGTATCACATGCCTTTTCTCCTCTATAGCCCCTATCAGCATAACCTCCCTGTCCTCCCACTCTGGTTATAAGTAACAGAGTCCAGCGGGAGTGTTTTAGTATAACCTTCATCCACTATCAAGGGCTGATTTCTGTCTGCTATGTCCGAGGCAAAAATGTAACACAAGCAGTCTGTTCACTGGAATCCATCCCAAGAACAAAAACAATTAGATAACATTTGTATGATTAAATGAAAGCTAATGGAGGATTCTGTTAATGTAAAGATGATTTTACACACAACAAAGGTGTGGCTTTAACATACTGATCGTTGGCACATCCATATTTGTTATCACATAAAAAACATTATTAGTTACTACTTCAAAAGGTAATGAAATCCATGCGATATGAAAATCCAAGATAAAAATTGTTTGGCTAAAACAACCAAAAGGTGCTATATCATTTTATCATTTTATCACTTTTTACATAACTGACAACACTACATATTCTGTTTCTCGATTTTACATTTTTTAAACTAAAGCCAATAAGAAACCTGTTATTCACGTTTTACCTGCGTTGTCTACAGTAAAACTGACCTTGGTGCAAAATCTAAGCTGTCAAAATCAAACTGTGCCTGATTGCAGTTTCAATGGGCTGCAGCAGATAATACAGTATTATTTAGCATCTTGTGATGAACCTGAGATGGAATCACTGAAAGGTTTTAACATTGAGTCTTATAAACAAAACACTATCACTGGGTTCAGCCTGTTTGTCCCCTCAAACTGTATCACGGAGTAAACCCTCCACTCTGTCTTTCTAACTTTGACCTGATGACATCTCAGTTTTAGTCCATATAAAGCTATCACAACTTTTCCATGTCTTAATTTCAGTGAATGATGTAGTCTCCTTTGGAAAATATGGAACTCATGTTAAGCTGTACCTCTGTTAGTCTGTAGTGTCCATAAGCAGTAGGTTGTTTGTTATACCCTTTGTAATATACATTTCTGGCATTTTTAAATACAAATTGAAGTCTGAAAAAGTCACAGAGGCTGCAATTGTGTTTCAATTTCTTTAATGTTGCGGAGGAACGGTTCTAAGAATAGACAGGAGACATGAACTCGGCCATCTTGGTTGGTAATGCAATGCAACTGTAACTCACTATCACTATCCTCATTCATATTTTAAGATGCTACAAATGACATCCAGCTACAAAAAAAATCTGAAAAGCCGGTGGTTAGTGTAACTTATTAACCGCAGCTACAGTCAAGCTGTGCGTCCAGATTTTCAATAAACAAAAGCTCTGAAAGTCAGACTCGACAGTCGATCACAGACATCCAACCTGGCAGACATCAAAGTGTTCAATTCACCCTAAAATCATATTAACACAAGGAATAATTTAAAGATGGGCCACCAGATCACTTTAAAGCGTCCAAATAAAGCAAATGAGACCAGAATGACCTCTGGAAAAAAATCAGACTTTATTTATTTATTTTTTTACAGAGAACTTCAATGTAAGTCTGTGGGAACCAGGCCTATTGGGAGCCAACACCTAGTGGTCATCAGTGGTATTACACTCCATCCTTCTGCACTGGCTTCACTTCGAGGTGCAGTCTTTGCCCCTTGGTGTGAACTGGCAGGTTTTCAGGATGTTACAGACCGGAGTTTTGCAAGTAGATCCAAGTTTCAACTGGTGTTGTCATGAATGTTTGGTCTGAACTGGGCTTTGGAATTAAAAGTTAGTCAAAAAAAGAACTCTCCAGTGGCACCAATTGACAAAACTTTTGAATACAAGTGTATGAATTTGTGACTGAGCTTTTCATAAAAAACAGACAGAAGCAATACTTCACACTGAAATTACAGCACGAAAAACATGCGTATAAATGCATCTTACTTATGCCACCCTACGCACCAGTCGCATATTTCGATCCAATACTGAACTTAAGTGAACCGTCTTATACTGAACCTCAAGTAATGCAAGAGCATGCCATTCTGTCTGAAAAGCCCTCATTTTAAGTGAAATATTGGCCTGATTCATGGTGTTGTTAAAGAAACGGTCTGTTTGCTGGTGTTGGAGAGCAGCTGTTGTCTGCAGGCCGATGTTAAGATGTGCGTGAAGGAACCTGATAATGTAGGTGCACACAAATAAACCACAACTGACATGCTTGGAGTGAATTACAACCCCATTTAAATACACTCACATGCTGCCAAAAAAAAAAAAAAGGTTTGTTATTTGGCTCTGTGGATTGCATGACTCTTTACGTCGCCAAAAGAAAAGATAAAAATGTGGAATGTTTTATTTAGGCACCTTACTTCTTATTGAATCTTTTTTTTCTTCTGATGAAAGGAGATGGAGGAGAAAAAGAGAGAATTGTTAATGTAATTTGCAGGCGTTGGTGTCATTTCTATGCCAAACACACTTTATGCCCCCTGGCGCACGCACACGTTAACACACACACACCTGCTTGATAATGTGAGTCATTCTCTAGTGGGCAGAGAGAGGAGCGTCTCTCTGGCCGGTAAAAGACCTGTGCAGAAATAAATCCCACAAGAAAGGTAGGATCCAACTAGAGAACGCAGACATAAGTTCAGGATTTTGTCTGTCTCAGTGTCAGCTGCAATTGACTTCTCTGGCTGTAAAGAGGCACAAAAAATAGAAGAATAAGGGAAAACGAGGGGGGAAACAAAGAAAGAAAGAAACTCAATTTATTAGCGAAGCATGAAAGGATAAAGAGGGTTGGTGGTCTCCACTCCTGTGCCATTCACAGCTGGAAATGAAGTATATTATGTGTGTGAGTCTCGCAATGAGCTCAGAGGGTCAAATCAATACACAATGAGAATGGATTAATGGAAAATAATAGATTTGTGTAAAGACCAAAGCAAAATGATCAAAGCAGTCACTGTGAGGCCCACAGACTTCATTCCATAGCAACGTCTCAATGTGGCAACTGCAGTCACCGCCTCCTCAATGACATCCCACCAGGAAGCCTCTCTAAAAACCCATTCCTGTACAACAGTGTGGATAAGTACCGGCTTTGTAATGTGGATTTATTTCCCGAAAAAGACATTCAATTTTAAGTTTGAAATGTAGTAGTGTTATTCTGTAAAATACGATACGTAATGTTCCTGCCATGACATTGACAAGTCAATATCCTGAACTTCAACCTGCGTCATACTGCGGTGCTGGTGGTGAAAAATATCGGGTACACCCAGATATCGTGTTTCCATCACTGCAGATCAGAGCTGACGCCGATAAATACCAGAGTGAACTGACCCGCAAATGGATGCCATTTGTACCTGAGCTAACTCTTTCACATTGAAGAAAAGAGCAGATGTTAGTGTTTTTTTTTTCCGTCCGGTCTGAAAGCGGTATTGAAAGTCAATGTTTCAGTTAGACGTTCAGAATTGACACGATTATATCTGTTCAACTGGCAAAGTATATATAACGTACTGGTTATTTTAAATAGCCGCTCCGAATGGAAAATGCTAGATAATGGGATTCATTCTGATTCTAATTCAATTTAATATGAGGAGCAGCTACAGTCAAATTGATACTGCAGATGTCAGTGTTAAGGCTAAGACGCAAAATCCTATTTCTGCTTAAACTGATTTATAAACTCTACATCTTTGACCAAACACTGGGTTAAAAATAATGACTCTTGGGCTGTAGATGCAACCTGAAACTGAGGTTCCCCTGTGATTAAAAACATGTATGCCAGTTTAATCTGTCTGTGTGAATGTTGTGCTGTGTCTGTTTGAGTGTTTGGCTATCTTGTTCTTTTATCTGGGTTCCCATGGCTGGAGGTGTGAAGTCTGGGTCCTGTTCCAGTTGCTGCCTGAATGCTGTTCATCATCACTCTGCCACAATTTAACATGTTTTTGTTGTACATAATGTTTGCCTGTCCATCCAGGAAGAGCGACCTCTCCTCTGTGGCTCTTCTTGAGGTTTCTACCATTTTTTTTTCCTGTTAAAGGTTTAGACACAGGGTCTAAAGACAGATGGTGTTCTATATTGTACAGATTGTCAAAGCCCTTTGCAGCAAATCTCTGATATGTGATGTTCGGCTTCATAAATGAAATTTAATTTAATTTAATGTAATTACTTAGGTAATGGTAAGTGTACTCTTTTACCGATTTTTTATGTGGAAAACCTAACTCAACCCACATCCCAACAATCCATGGCTGGGTTTGTCCATATTTGACACAGCACAGGGTTACAGATTCACAGGTTTTTTTTAGATTTAGACTATATTTAACACCACTCAGATAAAAGCTGATGGGTGACCCTTGAAAGTGGGGTTGAGGTTACAACAACAGCCCCTAAAAATGGCTGTGCATGTCCCCGTGGACAGGCTTATTTAGAGTATGTCATTTCAGACACAAACAGTGACCCATTTCAAAATGGAAAGCTGACAGTTTAATGTGAATAGCACAAAAATAACAAACTTTGTTTTTCATTAACAACTTCAAAATTTGCATTAAGCTAAACCTGATAAATCGAACAGTTCAATTTCATGTTGTACACTGTGACAAACAAATTAATTTAGTGTATCAGTGAGTAGTTTCCGTGGTTTTGTCAGTGGTTTATAACTAACTGATACTGAGGGCTTGGAAGTATTATCACTCTGTACTTCAAAGACAGGAATACCTACTTGTATTAATCATTTAAAACTGGATTTGCTGCTTTTATCATGAAAAGCCTTCAAGTCAAGACTGGCATATCTGCTTACATTTAATTTCTAGATATTCTTTCTACTGACTGAAAAGATAATTTATCTGATTCATTTGAAGGTCCCCTGGAGAATCAAACTTATTCTTTATAAATATATTATTCATTCCAGTGATACTAAAGCTTCAACAGGCTCAGGAAAGGCAGATTAAGGTATAATACTGATCTGGAGGCCTGCAGACACTAGTTCAGGAATGCTAATTTGAAGAAGAAGAAAAAAGAAGATTTGAAAAAAACACTGGATGTCTAGAAAGAAGGCAACAAAGAAAACCTTAAGGACGGCAGGTGGGTTGTATACAGTGCGCTTGACAGATGTGTTGTCTGGTGATAAAGCAGGGCCAAAACGAGTCGCTCGGGTGGGAAGATGTGGAACATGATATGTAATGTACTTTGTTTTTGGGTTGTTTTTTTCAATCAGAGTCAAGTTAATCAGAGAAATGAATGTCCCTTGATTTACTTGGATTTTCATTTAATGTTTTCTTCTCATCTCTCCTATTTGTGAAGTGTGCCTGAGCATGCCAATGATCCCTAAAACATTTCACACTTGTGTGTGATGCAGCAGGTTTTCTACTTGATGTTGACATGCCAGTTTGGATGTGAATTTGTGCACTCCCACCCATGTACATATAGCCTTGTGGAGAATTGCATTACAGTTTGCCAATTTCTTTGGAGGAATGAGCTGATTTGCAAAGCATTTCTTAAATACCATTTCTAGTGTTTTACTCATAATACCACTGTTTAACACTAGAGTGAGTAGCGAGTCACTGCAGTGTCCGGTCAGCCCTTAGTCCAATATGAGAAGAAGAACAAGTACCATCGCTGTTTGGGTTGGACTCATGGATGTATGTAGAGATATAATACATCCCATGGTTGGTGCTACGTTGGGTCAGCAGGAGCGACGCTCTACTCTGCTGTGATTAGTCGTTTAGATGTGTAGCTCTGATTGGTTCATTAAAGCTGCAGTGCTTGATAGTATTTTACTGTCATCGGGAAAAAAATCCATAATTACCTTTAAGCATATTGTACGTCAAGTGGTCGGAGAGGAAACAAGAATTCTAACCAGTAGAAAAATCTACTGCTGTACTCTGTGGCTTGTATGAGTATCTTCTCTTTCCCACAGTAGCGTGAAACAGCGTCAGGTCTGAGCTACTAAAGGAAGGTGTGCATTTTCCACTCAAATGTGCCAAATGTGCTAACTAAGCACTAGAGGGCTAATATGTTAACTGCAATTAGCAAGTGACTTTAACACACTGCGTTCGTAAATCAGAACAAAAATACACACACAGGGGCTTTTTTTTTTTTTTTCTTGCAGGTTGTAATACGCCAGTATCTAGTGTTGCAAACTGTTGCCACTGAAGAATTTAGGTGTGAACGTAGACTTTTTGGAAAATGTGTCCCCAGTCCGGTACGTAGAAATTAGTGTACAGGCTGTTATCATGGATATGGCCGAATGAGACGGTCGTTAGCTTGGTAATGGAGTTAGCTAATGTGACCAAATGACCAGCTCCCAGCACATATTTAACCTTGAAATGTGTTTCCTCATTATTACCTGTTGTTTTTTTTTTTGCCCCTTATTCCCTCATGACAGAAATCTCAATGTAATGCAGTACTATCTATTACTTACTTTGTCTAGAAATTACATGTCTCTTTATTGTCAAACTATTAATCCACTGTTACAATTTTATAACCAAGCTGCTATGTAAAGTGGTCCCGAGTTGCATTCAAATTCAAGGATAGATGTTGCTTAAGATTTGACAACAGTGTTGGGATGAGATGAGGTTTGTTGAGGACAAGAGCGCTGCGATGCTCAGTTCATCGCCTATCATTATCACTGCAAGCGTTCCCTAATTGTTGCCTCACTCCTTTTGAAAGTAAAGTCAGCATTTTAACTTGCATCACTATGTCCGTGCACACTGAGTGCTCTCAGATGACTCATGTTGCCTATTAATTTGAGCGAGTAGTATATGTCTGTAAAATGTCTGTGCAGCAGTCTATCAGACAGGACGCCTAGTACTCATTAGGTCTACAGAGTATTAGTAAAAGCAGGGAGAGGTCTGAGAGAGGCAGAGTGAATGAAAGAGGATGGCTTTTGATCAAAGTCTGACAATACTATACTGCCTGGAGATTACCATCGCTGAGGGAGGTGGGGGTGGCCTGGGAGGGTTTGAGAAAAGAGAGGGTGGGAAAGAGAAAGTAAAAGGGATAAATTGAATCAATGTGAGAGAAACAGAAGGAGAGGAAGTGAGTGGAGAGAGACAGAGGAAGATGAGAAGGAGGGGAAAAGAAAGAGCTAGTTAAGAGAGAGAGAGAGGCAGGCTTTTGATCATGGGTAACAATACCCGGCTGTAGGGTGGTATATTGTTGCATCAGTTTTGCTTCATAAAGGAGTGACTGAAAGATATGAGCTCAATACAAACTGCCAGTATTCCCCAGTCAGATCTCTCTCCCAAACACACATACGCGCTCACATACAAAGATTTTTTTGCAAGTCAAACCATATTCTGCATTCAACCTCACTATGTAAATTCAATAAGCTCAGTCTGCTTGCATTGATTTACCACCCTTTTACAATGGAAATGTGGCAGGTGTGCAGGCGTATGCTTTCATCTTTGTCTTTGCTCAGGGCTGCAGCAGTCAAGTAAAGCCCAGGTGCTGAAGAGCAGAGTGAGGATCGGATCAGCATGCGGCGCAGCTGTTTCTTTGCTGCTTCTGTTGTGTTTTAAAGGACTACTAATGTCTACAAATACCCCGAGTGAGATGCGGGATGTCGAACATACTGTATATTAACCAAAATAGAGTGCATGAGTGTTTTGGACACAGATCATTAGCAAATAAATGTATGTGTATGGCGTTGTTCACATCGGGCATTGACATGCGCGTCTTGGTTGATTCCGTCACAAGTGGACATGTCTAAGTGCGTCAGTTCACACCTGGTGTTAGAATGAGTCTAATGCGTCTTGAGTGACCACTTGTGATCGGATGTCACTTCCCCACTCTATATGCAAGTAAACATGTACAGTTTTTCCAGTTAAAGACCATACACAGTGTTGTATACACACATCTCTGTAGGTATGGTAAGGTATGTCTGTCGGTAGGCTGGTCAGTCTGCTCGTCCATACGTCGGTCCTGATTAGCTTTGAAATAAATTTGCTTCATTTCAAGTCGGATCAATGTGAAACTTGGTAAGTGGTTTTAGTGTTAATTTAACTCACCTGAGAATGTATGTAAACCAGGTTGCAATTGTTCTACTTAATGTCAAATGAAAGGTGGACGCAGCATGGAACGTATGTTCTTGTTTATGGGTCCGACTTTCTGTGAGCTCGTGGAAGTAGCAGTAAAATATTCACCAAAAAATTTAGAGTAGAAAAATATTTAATGCTCTATTAGCGTTAGCAACACTCAATTCATTTAACACTCACAGTGAACCTGGACACAGTGGCATGTAGGACAGGACGATGACAGGACTTTAACAAATGACTTTAGCGGTGTAGGTTACTTCTGACTGTGTGACAGTATTGATGATGTGTAACAGTAAGACAAGTATGAACACAGAAAAACATCAGCAGAGCCCTGATCATCTCTTCTAACCTCCCCTCACAGAAACAACCTCTCCTGTCAGGCTTCAGCCCCCATAAACACCGCTCAGTCTGTTTTACCATCCAGGTGTATGGCTGCCTTTATATTTATAGACTGCTTTCATTATTATCATCATACGTTTTTATTCCAGCAGCCTCCGCACACAGGTGTCGATCATCAGTAACTCATGTTCGTTACTTACATTAGTTACTAAAGATGATTAGTGGTCAGTCACCACAGTATTTTCTGACACACATTTACTCAACATGGAGTAGAAACCCTCCCTCATCACAATGAAATATTTGAGTGTGAGTAAATACTGATAAGACTCAGTGCATTTCAGATTGTTCATTGCTTCTTCGGGGCCAAAATCAGTCGCTCGGTGGGAAGATGTGGAACATGGCATGAAATATACTTTGGTATTTCTTTTTTCAATCAGAGTCAAGTTAATCAGAGGATGAATGTACCTTGATTTACCTTGGGTTTTCATTTAATGCTTTCTTCATATTTCTCACTGTTTGTGAAGTGTTCCTGAGCATGCCAGTGATCCCTTAAGCATTTCACACTTGTGTTTTACACAGCAGGTTTTCTACTTGATATTGACATGCCAGTTTGGACATGAATTCATCAACTCCCACCCATTTACAAATAGCCTTGTGGAGAATCGTATTACAGTTTGCCAATTTCTTTTAAACCCACAGACACCTGCGGAATAAGCTAAGCCTGCAACGTGTTTTTTTTGCAAAACTAATTATTAATGTTAAAAAAAAAAACAAACGTGGATGCATCATGGAACTTAGGCTCTTACGTAAGTTCCAGTTGGCAGGAGACCTCCCATGTCCAGTGGGGACGATGGGGATTGGGTTCCTATGGGCAAAAATTCATATATTATATTTCAAACGTTTACATTAGTAGTAGCCTTAACATGATAGGATATCAAAGCAATTTGTACAGTCCAATGGGTTTTCAATTAATTTCAGAAATCTTTAAAATAGATATTTAAAATACAATGCAGAGGAGATGGCATTGTGGCCCACGATGTATTCCTTTCATTTATTGGCTTTCTTGCATAATATACGCTTCAGTGATGATCTTCAAGCACATAAAAAAGGAATGAATTTCAACCAGATCATGCAAACGGCAGCAGTACTACACTTATGAAGCAATGGTAATATGTCTGTATGGGCTTTTCAGAATCTTCACGTCTTTTATACTCTTTAATATGACACCATTGCCAAGCGGAGAGTATATACTTTTGCTAAAGGATGTCAGGTGACACAGGTTAATGCCAGCTGTGATGACCGTGACTGTGATGAGGCAGTGTTCGCCCTAACTTACTGATGACAAACATCGTTATTTCTGCAGTCTGAAAGGGATATTTGTAGTAATGAACCTTTCTTGCGGTTGACATTTCAACTTGTCAAACACTAAAAGCCAAAATGTCAGAGAAAGATTACGTTTACATGTACCTGGACCCTGATATTTTGCATACTGACATTTTGCATTACTGATGTAACACTGGTGTAAATAATAACATTGTTAAGAGTCACACCTGCGTTGAAAAAGGTTAATTTGAGACCGTTTAAGGCGGCCGTTGAAACTGAAGGCAAGTGGGAGGTTGTGTCAGGTTACTGTTAACTGGTCTTGATATACTGTAGGTAAGGGTGAAGACAACGTTTATAGCACCTGCATATCAGCAAAACCATAAAGCCTTTTCATAAGCCTCATTTCATATTGTATTGTATTTCAAGAGTATGTTTGGTTTTGATATTTTTGTCCATATTCACATTTTCTGTATTTTTTTTGGTTTCAAACTATAGTTCAAGAATGTTTTCTCTTTGCCTTTTACTAAATATTTTTATGATTATTTTGTTACATGTTTAATCGAGGATTTGCAGTCCTTACAGTCCTAGAATACATAGTTCTGAATGTAATGAGAAATAGGCCTTTCCATGTGGTCATTTCCATAAACTGTTGAATATGCAGAAAATGTGCTATGTGCAAATTTCATCAACTGCTGGAGTTTCTGGATTATGTGTTGAAATGCTGTGGTGAGTCTGTCAGATGTATGTCTCCCTTTTCCATAGAGGCAGCTCAGTTCCAAGGCTAGCTCGGAGCTGGTGCCTGAACTCAAACCAGTTCTTTGGGCCGGAAAAATTGATCCCAGAGCGGCACTAGCACTTTACTAGTCTATAACCATGAACCACGTACCTCAGGGGCTGGGGGTGGGACTATCATGACCAACAAGATCAACTAAAACTTTGTGAAAGCCAGTCTAAAAAACAGAGTTGGAGTAGCCTCTTGTCTGTCTAATCCAAAAAAGGAGAAAAAACAGAGCTACAGTATCTGTGGAGGACACAAAGTGTCTCTTTGCACTGTGAATTAACAAAATGTAACAGGTTATATATAATATACACAATTTAAAAAGTACTTTCCAGGATGAGGGTGTTCTCGGTGCAGTACCGTGAAATGAGCAGCGTTAATTTTCTGGTGAATTGAATTTGAATTGATGGGTGTTGATTTGGGTGTTGGTTTAACACTCCTGCAGTGTTAAAGAGCTCTGTGGGTGGCGCTCATTCCACACCTGGTTTTAACACAGTCTTTTTGACTTAGCACTAGCTACATTTGTAACAGTAGCGAACATTAGCTTCCTTCCCACTTTGCCACTGGTTCACCTACCCATGTATACAGACGTATAGAGTGACATGATGACGTGGCTCTATGGTGGCTCTCTGGCCTGTGGACAAGCAAGCTATTTCTTAAAATGTCAGCAAGTTGACACAGGTCTGAACCAGCACTAGCACAAGCAGGTTGTGTTACTGGAAAAGTGACTCCTGATTTTTTAAAGTATTTTATTTTTGTAGAATCTGTCCTCTTGACTGTAGATCCAAACTCAAATGACTAAAGAGTAAAAAGTAGGACTAAAGAGTCCAGAAGCAAAACCAGAAATATCTTTTGTGACTCAATATAGTGTCTAGTTGTACATGTTTTTGTCGTGTAGTTCAAAGAAGGAACTTGTTTATTACTGCAAGCAAATGTCCCCAAAACATTGTTTATCTATGTTTCATATTGAAGCTGAGATTAAATCCAATGATTACATAGCGAACCACAAACTGCTGCAGTAATATGACCACAGGGGTGAGGCGGTTTCCACACAGCCGCACAGGGAGCTTTAAAATGACTTATGAGCTACAAAAAAAAATACAAAAAATCTTCATCTTACACCCTCAGATATGTTTTTTTTTTCTCTCTCAAGCTGCTGTCAGCTCCTCATCCCCTCCTCTTCACTGCCCTCATTTCACCTCAACTATCACAAACAGACACACAAACATTACAGACACACACCCCACAGCATCCCACCTGGACTCCAACACACACACACACACACAGACACACAGACACACACAGACACACACACAGACACACACACAGACACAGACAGACACACACA
>JAPQRN010000933.1:0-14419 GCA_037367275.1 Coranthus polyacanthus | reverse complement strand
AAGAAGAAGAAGAAGAAGAAGAAGAAGAAGAAGAACAAGAAGAAGAACAAGAAGAAGAACAAGAAGAACAAGAAGAACAAGAACAAGAACAAGAAACAACAACAACAACTCCATAGCTGCTGTTCGTCCAACGTCAGAGAAGGTGTTGAATCCAGTGTTGAATCCAGTGTTGAATCCAGTGTTGAATCCAGTGGTCAACATGTCGGAGCTGCAGAGTCTGAAGGTGTTCGTGAACCAGCGGCTATCTGCTGCCGTGGACGAGATATTCAGACACTTCGACAAAACCATCACCGAGTACGAAGAGAAGATGGAGCGACAAAGTAAACTACTGGATGTGATTTTAAAACCCGAAATCAGGCTGCGACGAACAGGTCTGTGTCTTAGAGCTGATGTTACAGATGTATTTACAGATAAACGGGACTCATTTGAAACCGAACCGAACCGAACAGTGTTTTGATGGTTCGTCCCACGTGTTGAGACGATGTCCGACGGTTTTGAAGTGAATGCATGTGTTGAAGGAGATTAAAGTCAGATTTACATCCAAATATGTCGCAAATCTGAGGAAAATAATCAACGAAATCAACTAAAGAGTCAATAGAATGATGGGGTTTGTCCACATATTGAGACAACGTCCAATGTGTGGACAGAGATTTTGAAGGAAATACATGATCCACTGCTGTGTCTTTCATGTTTCATCACTTAAATTGGATTAAAAAAATAAACTTATTGTGACTTAAGGTCAGTTTAAAGTGGATTATATGTAGTATTTTATACAGTAACACAACTTTTTAACTTTTCAACGTCCTTCAAATGTAAAAAAAATATTATATTTTGATTTTTGCTTAATATTTCTCACATTGTTTTATGCGCAAATTGAAAATGCACATAAAAACAGGTGGATGGAAACACAGTTTATCACATAAGACATAAGAACTGTGAACCGTCAGCGTCCTCTTACATGTTATGTATTTATTCAGTGTGGGAGCTGGGAAAGCTGCATTCAAATAAAAGTAACGTGTGTGCTCTATTCTTCTGCAGACGTCCATCAGCTGTCGGTGGTGAAAGAAGAGGTTCCCCCTGAGCAGCAGGAGTGGAGCCCCAGTCTGGACCAGAACCAGGACCAGGAGGACCCACAGCCCCCACATATTAAAGAGGAACAAGAGGAACTCTGGACCAATCAGGAGGTTGATATCACCAAGTTCTCATCCACTCCTGTCCCTGTGAAGAGTGAAGATGATGAAGAGAAACCTCAGTCCTCACAGCTTCATCAAAGACAAACTGAGGAGAACAGAGAGGAACCAGATGGAGAGGACTGTGGAGGACCAGAACCAGCCAGCAGCTTCCATCCACAGAGACATTTACAAACACATACTGATGATCTGAAGACATTCATATCTTTTAACAGGGAAGACAGTGTTGACAGTGATTTTTGGAAGGAAATCAGAGAACCACAGTCAGTTTTAAACTCCGTAAAAGATGATAATAAAGTGTCAGAAAGTACAGGATGTGATATCAGCACGAAAACGACTCTCTTCTCTGACGACAAACCTTCAGAGGCTGTTGAACCTCAGAGAGATGACAGTGTAGACAGTGATTTTTGGAGAAAAAACAGGAAACGTCGGTCAGTAAAAAGTTATCCTGACGTTGAGTTTAGAACAAACTTAGATCCAGATAAACAATATATACAAACAGATACTGACGACAAGACTGAAGACTCTTCTGAATTTGAATCTAGAATGAGCGGTGATGATTGGACGGCGAACTGGGAACCTCGGTCAAGTTTAGACGATTTTACTGAAGTTACTGAAGGTCAAAAAGAGTGCAGTAACTGCATAACATTTCCATGCTCTGTGTGCGAAAAAAGATTTGGCTCGAAGTCGTATCTGAAGGCACACATGAGATCTCACACAAGAGAAAGACCTTTTACATGTTCAGTGTGTAAGAAAAGCTTCTCGTGGAGTGGACGTTTGTATAAACACATGAAAATCCACACAGGGGAGAAACCATTCAGCTGCTCTGTATGTGGTAAATTTTTCTCTGAAAATGGAAATCTGAAGGTACACATGAGAATTCATACAGGAGAGAAACCGTTTACTTGTTCAGTATGTGGTAAAAAATATTCACAGCTGGGCAATTTAAAACAACACATGGCCGGCCACAGAGGAGAGAAACTATTCAGCTGCCGTGTTTGTGACCGAAGATTCACTTGGCATTTTCAACTGAAAAACCATCAGTGTCAAAGTCCAGCTGTGGAGATCAGTCAGGCTGAGCTTTTATCCAGCAGCTTAACTGTACAGATAAAAACAGACGCTAATGGAGAGGAGTGTGGAGGGTCAGAACCAGCGAGAACCTCAGATCCAGACAAACATTCACAAGCAGATACTGAAGATCGAATATCGCACTGTTTTCAACCTCCGACTGATGACGACTGGAAGGAGAGCAGAACATCTGGCTCTAACTTAACCAACAAGACACACAATGAAAAACCCGATGGAGCTTGTACAGGATGTAAACTTTGCCAGAAATCATGTCGTTGCGCTATATGTGGTAAAACGTTTAAATACAAGGGAAATCTGAAGGAACACATGCGATGTCACACAGGAGAAAAACCCTTTCAGTGTCCAGTTTGTTGTAAATTTTTCTCTTGGAGCGGACGTTTACGTAAACACATGAGGACGCACACAGGGGAGAGACCGTTCAGCTGCTCGGTGTGCGGTAAAAGTTTTTCTGAAAATGGAAATCTGAAGGTGCACATGAGAATTCACACAGGAGAGAAGCCGTTTGGTTGCTCATTGTGTGGTAAAAGATTTACACAAAGCTCAGGTCTGAAAAAACACCTGGAATTCCATAAAGAGGGAAATGGCTGTTTGTGAGCAGCGTGACGTTCAGTCCTTCCAGAAGGTCGATGGTGCCTTCAGGAGTTTGTATCTCACTCTGTAGCCGATTGTATTTACCAAATTACCCACCGGAGTTCTTATACATTTTAAAAATGTCATTGGTTTTTATTTTTATTGAAGATTTTAGTTTGGTTTGAGTTAGTTTTACGAGTGCAGAAGTAGTGTTTTCTGCTATTATGAGGAAAGCCTTGATTTAGAAGGTTTCAGGAGTGTGTGTCTCCATAACCGTTTACATGACAAAAAGGTGGACAGGTTAGTCCATGACGTTGTTCTACAAACTCAAATTGAGGAGCTAGAAGAGGAGATAAAGCCTTGAGGTTCTGCAGATTTGTTAAAAGTTGAGACAACGCTACATTTGACTCTGTTAGCGCCACCTTCTGGACTGTAGTGCAGATCTGATCATTTTAACGGCAATGTATTAAAGGGGACGCATCGTGAAAATGAAGGTTTTCGTGTCTTTTTTTTGCTACGAAACAGGTTTGAGTGTTTGTAGAAAAAAAAAACTGGTAGAAATCCACGGCTCCTTTTCTGTTTAAGCTGTGGTGTGAAAAATTCAATTCAATCTGATTTAATGATTAAAAAACAAACAATAGAAGAAGATTATTTGTGGACGATATTAAAGATGGGAAATTTGATATTCATGAATTAAAATATTTGAAGGTGAAACCTACATTGTGTTGTTAGAATATTATAAAAGGTTTTAGCACAATAGAGGAATGTGATTTACATTAGAAACCTCACCTCTTTACTTTTATTTCTACATTTTGTTCATTTAGATCTGTACTTTTATTCTTTTTCGTGATCACCTGCTCCTTCTAAGCAACAGACTTTTAAACTTTTAAAAGAAAATCAACAAGAAATTTAAAGGAAGTTTGTGAGATTATTAGCTCATTTACTGCTTTTAAGTTTTGTTTGGTTTCATTTTCGAATACAGTGAACAAAGGTTTTGAGTTACTGAGTTAGTTCGTATGGATTTTGCTGAAATAAGAAGTTACTGATATAATAGTGTCGAATCTGCCGCTTTTATTTTGAAAGTGACCCGGAAGCGATGGTCGTGAGCCGCTATTGTCGGAGGCAGAAGAAACCACAGAGCTGCCGTGTGTTCGTCCAACGTCAGAGAAGGTGTTGAATCCAGTGTTGAATCCAGTGGTCAACATGTCGGAGCTGCAGAGTCTGAAGGTGTTCGTGAACCAGCGGCTATCTGCTGCCGTGGACGAGATATTCAGACACTTCGACAAAACCATCACCGAGTACGAAGAGAAGATGGAGCGACAAAGTAAACTACTGGATGTGATTTTAAAACCCGAAATCAGGCTGCGACGAACAGGTCTGTGTCTTAGAGCTGATGTTACAGTAGGTGAACATTTAACACAGGTTTCAGGATTGAACACGGACAGAAAACGACAACATGTTCTATGGAGTTAAATGTCAAATATCTATAATAAATGTTCTCCTCGTTCCTATGAGATAGAACGTCAAACATCTGCAACAGTACCAGTCAAAAGTCAAAGAAAGATCTGTAAAAATCCTTAACAAGTGTTTGTTTTAATTATAATTTAATACTGAGACTGACACATGTTACAGATACAGTATCTGTCATTTATTTCATTCTTTCACACATTTCACACATTCACAACACACGACTGTTTCAACAGAAGTAAAATACTGTAATACATCTATTATGAATGTTTCTCCACTCACTGCCTGACCGTGGGGCTTTTATTTGATTTAGAATAAGTTTTATCATTTTAACTACTCATAGATATAAAAACTCCTTCTGTATTTTACCTGGACATACGTTACGGACGATAAACGATATTCATCCCTTTTTTTTCTGTCTCCATGAACTCAAGATAAAACATGATCAAAAAGCAGTATTTAATCTATAACATGTTGTATAAATGTAACGTCCGTTCAGGTTGTTGTCGATGTTTGAACTGAGCTTTCAGTGAGTTGTTGCCGTTTCCTGTATTTGCTGGTTTGGTTTATTACATCAAGAAAGATTCTTAATTATGTAAAAAGTTGGATGTATTTACTCCATTAACTCCAACTCTGAGATGTTGATCCCGATGATTCAAATTTATGCAAATGTGAACCAGATTTTATTTGACGTTGAGGAAGACCTCGGTCCAAAGATATCGCAGTTAAAATTTGAAAGAAATCTGTACAAAACCTTGAGATACAGTGATTTTTAGACAATCATCTAACGTAACTTTGACCTTTGACCTTTGAAAGTCAGACTTTTTGTCTTGACACTGTACATGAGGTCAATCAGAATCAAACAGATGAGCTTTGACCGAGATACGATTTGATCTGAATTTGATCCACTAGACCAAGACGGGACATTTCAATGATCAAAGTATTAGAAACAACATTGCTGGGTTTCATTCAGGGTTTTCCAGTCGACTATAAGAGGAAGTAGGAACTGTTTTTGGGAATCGTCCATAGCACTGAAAAGACAACCTAGACACAGTTCATCACGAGACATAAGAACTGTGAAACGTCAGCGTCCTCTTACGTGTTATGTATTTACTCAGTGTGGGAGTTGGGAAAACTGCACACAAATAAAATGATTATGTTGTCGTAAATGGCTTAAGTAACGCGTGTTTTATTCTCCTGCAGACGTCCATCAGCTGTCGGTGGTTAAAGAAGAGGTTTCCCCTGAGCAGCAGGACTGGAGCTTCAGTCTGGACCCAGAACCCGCCCACGTTACACAAGAACAGAAGGAACTCTGGACCAATCAGGAGGGAGAGCAGCTTCAAGGGCTGGAAGAGGCGGATATCACCAACTTCCTGTTCACTCCTGTCCATGTGAAGAGTGAAGATGATGAAGAGAAAGTTCAGTCCTCACAGCTTCATCAAAGACAAACTGAGGAGAACACAGAGGAAACAGATGGAGAGGACTGTGGAGGACCAGAACCAGCCAGCAGCTTCCATCCACACAGACATTTACAAACACATACTGATGAACAGACTGAAGACTCCTCTGAATTTGAATCTGAATTTAAACCTCAGTCAGGTTTAAACAACGATGTTACTAAAAGTCATACTGAATGTAAAACGTGCGTAAGTTTTAGATGCTCCGTCTGCGGAAAAAGATTTGGCTCCAAGGCTTATCTGAAGGCACACATGAGATCTCACACAGGAGAAAGGCCTTTTAAATGTTCAGTGTGTAAGAAAAGCTTCTCATGGAGTGCACGTTTATATCAACACATCAAAATCCACACAGGGGAGAAACCCTTCAGCTGCTCAGTGTGCGGCAAAGGTTTCATTGAAAGTGGAAATCTGAAGGTACACATGAGAATTCACACGGGAGAGAAGCCCTATACCTGTTCAGTATGTGGCAAAAAATATTCTCAGCTGGGAAATTTAAAACAACACATGGCCGGCCACAAAGGAGAGAAAATATTCAGCTGCAAGTTTTGTGACAGAAGATTCACCTGGCAGTGTCAACTCAAACACCATAAGTGTGGTGGGAACTCCTCACGTCCTCGAAGACCAGCTGAGGAGATCAGTCAGGCCGAGCTTTTATCCAGCAGCTCAACTGTACAGATAAAAACTGAAGCTAATGAAGAGGACTGTGGAGGATCAGAACCAGCGAGAACCTCAGATCCAGACAGACATTTACAGACAGATACTGAAGGCAGAACTTTGCGCTTTTTCCAACCTGTGACTGACGACGACTGGATGGAGAGCAGAACATCCAGCTCTAATTTAATCAACACGACTAATAATGAAAAACCTGATGGAGCTTATGCAGGAAAGAAATCATTCAGCTGCACTGTATGTGAGAAAAATTTTCAGTCTAACGGATGTCTGATCGCACACATGAGATGCCACACAGGAGAAAAGCCCTTCAGGTGTTCGGTTTGTAAGAAGTGTTTCACCCAGAGCGGACGTTTACGAATGCACATGAGGATCCACACAGGGGAGAGACCGTTCAGCTGCTCGGTGTGCGGCAAAGGTTTCTCTGAAAGTGGAAATCTCAAGGTGCACATGAGAATTCACACAGGAGAGAAGCCTTTTGTTTGCACATTTTGTGGCAAAGAATACAGACAAAGCGGAGGTCTGAAGAGACACCTGGAATTCCATAAAGAGGGGAAATGATCGGTGTTTGTGAGCAGTGTGATGTTCAGTCCTTCCAGAAGGTCGATGGTGCCTTCAGGAGTTTGTATCTCACTCTGTAGCCGACTGCATTTACCAAATTACCCACCGGAGTTCTTATACATTTTAAAAAATGTCATTGTTTTTTATCGTTATTGAGTCTTTCAGTTTGGTTTGAGTTGGTTTTACGAGTGCAGACGTAGTGTTTCCTGAGGAAAGCCTTGATTTATAGAAGCTGAAAAGGTCTGATGAAAGTTTCTAAAACCAATGTTTATTGTTCCAGTTTCTTCACCAGTCGGTTTCTATTTAGCTGCTGTTTGGTGGAGGTTGTTTCACAGAATCACAAGGAGGAGCTGTTAGAGGAAATAAAGCCCTGATGTTCTGCAGACTAAGTTCACTGTTGTTTCAACAAACGTGTGAAACTGTTATATTATTAATGTGATTTTAGAATAATTGAAAGAACCGTAGGAATTGTTGAATTAGTTTTGGAAAAATAAGAGATTTTCTTTGTTCAGTTTCGTCTGCAGAATATGTACTTTGGGTTCCTTCTCTTATTGTAGAACAGCTTGTAGGAGCATTAGCGCCACCTTCTGGACTGTTGTGTGGATCTGATTGTTTGTAATAGATTATGTTAAATCCTCCTGTTTTGTCTGATCACTTCTAAAGTTTGGAAAAAAGCCCCGTGCCCCACATCCCAGGAATCTAATGCAACATCATTCGGTTTCTTTGTATCTTTAAACTGATACTAAACTCGAAAACGTGTTTTTTGATCTGTAAACTGAATTATGTGACTTATCCCTCTACTCATGACGTTTATATAAAAATCCATATTACTGTCTTCTAATCAGAGGCGTTCAGTCCACCTGTCCTTCAGCTGGAGTCTGACGAACTCTGGATTAGTTAACATTTGAAACACCAGAGTCACACTATAACACAACGGCTGGAATTACTGTTATTGTCGGTGAGTCTTGTTGGTATGAAGAGACTTCGGGGCCTCAGGTCACTGTAAGACAGCAACGTAAAAGAAAGAAATATTCTAAATACAGCACACATTTACAGTAATATTGATTTGTTTACTTGGGGTGTCAATGTTTGTACTAAACTAGTCCTGGAATAAAAACTTTACTGTGTTTTTGTGTCATTTACAGACACTGCTGCTGTCTGTGTCAAAGTTTGACAGAAGCAGCAACACAGTGATGGTGTTATTTTTTCCTTCTAGAGGAATTTAAAAAGTAGATAAAACTCGTTACATTTGTACATCAGAAATGTGCAGGTAAAGCAGTTCAAAAACCCAAACCAACCCTTTCAGACCCTCATATGTTTCTAGGTGTCTGTGATTCTGTCCCGATTCCCTGAACTTCTTCTGTCTCCAAACCTGGACTTTCCTCCATCAGCCTCTGAAAGACTTTGTAGCACTTTTCAAAATCATGCAGTGTCTGAACTGAACGGGTGTAAAGTTACACTTTAAAGGACCTGTTCAGGGATTTTTCTAATACTTTTGTTATTGTTAAAAAATCCTCTGTACAGATTAACAGCAGCAGTGAATTCAGCTACAAACAGTATTATCTACGTATGTGTAACTTGATTTATCTTCTCTGTCTGTGCCGTGCAGCTCCTTTATTGTCTGAAAATGAATAAAAACACATGACTGAGCCTTGCTGTTGAACTGAGCTACATGTTTCTTCTTCCAAAGTCTAATTACTACCGTGTGAAATCAAAAATGTGGAGTTTCCTCCAACTTCTACACAATTCTGGAGATAAACACAAAGATTACAAACCACATGCAGCCTCAAATCAAGGGGAGAGAAAACCACAAATAACCATCTTTTATGTCATTTTCAACGCACACTGCGCTCATTTTCGTTTCTTTCTTGGATGTAACCGCAGATTAAATGTACCTTTAGATTCTAATTCAGTGCTGAATGTTTATTAAAACTGTACTTTTATTTTGAAACCCGATTCCGGAAGTGCCGGTTGATACGTTGTAATGTTTGACGGTGCAACAGTTCGCGGAATAAACCGTCAGTTCGGTCCAAATAACGGCACCAAACGCCGTCAGGATCTGTATTTAAAGTCTTGTCGGACATGGACCGACACTTTAAAGGCCTGGATGTGGATTTAAACCCGGATGTGAAGCTGAGAGCAGCAGGTTGGTTTGAACGGACAGCTTTGCTAATGCTAAGCTAACGTTAGCTAACATTCGCGTCAGTTTGGACACTGAAAGTTTTGTTAACGTCACATTTTGTCTGTTGGGACGTGAAAACTGCACCGTGAGGCCGAACCGTTTCTGTAAACAAACAAACAGCTGTGACAGTAAACATCTGTCTGTCACATCCGCGGCCTGGAGGCTCGTTACATTAGCATATTAGCAGCTGTTATCTCAAACTCACCTTTAACCCCGGCAGATCACCATGGTAACAGGGTGAGATCACCATGGTAACCGGCGCTGCAGCCGTTTCGTTTAAAGTTCACAGGAGCTGCTGGTGTCCATTCAAAGATCACAGAAGAAGAGTCGCAGAAAATAATCCGTTCATTTGGTTTTTACTCTGTTAACGTAAACTCTACAGATTATACGATGCAGATTAAAGACAGACACAATGGCCACATCGTGCTGGACAGCCAGGGACGTCTCGTCCACATGGGTTTGTGTATTGTTTGGATTTGTTGAAGTTCATATTTGGGTCATTCCGTACCAATTCACCTCAGCCGTCTCACTTCATCTCATGGACTGAAGCTCTGCTCCAAATTCTTTAAGACACAGAGAGGTGTTTTAATGTACCTGTAGGAGCTTCTCGTGTTCCTGTATGATTTTTCAGTGTTACTGCAGAAGGTTCTAGTTATCCTGTAGGAGGTTCTAATGCTCCTGTAAGGGGTTCTAATGTTATTGTAGGAAGTTCTAGTTGTCCTGTAGGAGGTTCTAATGTTACTGTGGGGTGTGCTGTGGTACAGAAGGGGGTTCTAGTGGTTCTGAAATAGGTTCTACTGGTCCTGTAGGAGATTCTTATGTTCCTGTAAGAGGTTTTTGGTAATGTCTCTCTATTTCAGGGTGTCCTGCATATGTCCATCAGCTATCAGTGGTTAAAGTCGAGGTTCCACCTGAGCAGCAGGAGTGGAGCCCCAATCTGGACCAGGAGGACCCAGAACCCCCCCACATCAAAGAGGAACAGGAAGAGCTGTGGACCAATCAGGAGGCTGATATAATTAAGTTCACCTTTTCACCTGTCCCTGTGAAGAGTGAAGATGAAGGTTCAGGTAGGCAGAAAATCCTCATGTGTTATTTAGTTTTTCCTTGGTTTGCAGAGGACTTAGATGCTGCCCAGGTTGTAGCTTTTTCCATAACATGCTTGATCGTGGAGTTATGAAGTCTTTCCACAAGAAAATTTTACGTTTTTGCAATAAAAAAACATAATTTACCGTAATTTTGGACGATTTTAATGATACATATGACCAGTAATTAGAGATAAATTGAGAGGCTCAGAGTAGAGCTGTTGCTCCTCCACATCCAGAGGAGCCAGTTGAAGTGGTTCATCTGGTTAGGATGCCTCTTGGACTTTCTATGTGGCACTTTCTTTTGTGGGATTTAGTCGTTTTAATATCCTGACTCACTTCCCCACATGTAAATGTTCCACCAAACCAGACCTTTCTCCTGCACTAATGAAAGAGGTCTGGAAATGAGAGATTACACAAACAGTAAAACATAATTGACCACTTCATTTTGTGTGTTGTTACTGCGTCCAGCAGACGTCCAGCAGCTGGTGGTTAAAAAAGAGGTTCCCCTTGAGCAGCAGGAGTGGAGCCCCAGTCTGGACCCGGAGGAACCACAGCCCCTGCATATTAAAGAAGAACAGGAGGAACTGTGGAGCAGTCAGGGGGGAGAGCAGCATCAAGGGCTGACGCAGCAGAGACCAGGTTCAGGTAGGGCTGGGTGATAACGTTAATGTTGTTAGTCTAGTGAGTTTATTTCAGTCTGTTTATAGTGATTCTGAAGAAACTCAGACAACATCCTGGCTGCGTCAGATAACCATATTACATTTTTTCAGCCATGTGTGAACTGATGTAGGGTTAGGTTGTGTTTTAGCCATATCCTAAACACAAAACACGTTGTCTAATACATTCTTATTTATGCATATACATGTCTTATAGCCCAGTATTATTTATAAATTACACACATGTAACTTATTAAGACACTTAAGCCTTTGTACAAAAACATAGGGTCTGGTCCACTTCCAAATAAGTCTGGAATGTGTATTCATGCCCATCCAACACAAAACTGTCAACTGAACGTTATTAGAAATGTGTTTGCTGATAAAGAAACACTGAATGGTTCCTGGTTTCACTGAAACTATGAGGATACTCAGCAGATAGATTCTTTGGACATTCAGCTCAGCTTGTACAAGTTCCGTGGGTTTATTTACATATGAGGCTAACATATATTCACAGACAAAAGCACAAAAAAGATATGAACATTTTCAGATAATAACATGTTTGTCTGTATGTTTGTCCTGCAGACGTCCAGCTTCTGTCGGTGGTTAAAGAAGAGGTTCCCCCTGAGCAGCAGGGGGAGTCTGATATCATCAAGTTCACATTCAATCCTGTCCTTGTGAAGAGTGAATACGATGAAGAGAAAGCTCAGTCCTCACAGCTTCATCAAAGACAAACCGAGGAGAACAGAGAGGAAACAGATGGGGAGGACAGTGGAGGTCAAACTTACGTGGTCCCAGAGACGAGTCACACAGGAGAAAAACCTTTCAGCTGCTCAGTTTGTATGAAATGTTTCAGACATAAAAATGATGTCCGGAGACATATGGCAACTCACACAGGAGAGAAACCATTTGGTTGCTCAGAATGTGGTTCAAGATTTGCTCGGAAATCGCACTTGGTGAGTCATATGATAAGTCACACTGGAGAAAAGCCTTTCAGCTGTTCAATTTGTCAGAAGAGTTTTAGATATAAAAACGATGTTAGGAGACACATGGCAACTCACACAGGAGAGAAACCATTCAGTTGTTCAGTGTGTGGTTCAAGATTTGCTAGGAAGTCACATTTGCTCAGTCACATGATATGTCATTCTGGAGAAAAACCTTTCAATTGTTCATTTTGTCAGAAAGGTTTCAAACGTAAAAGTAATGTTCAGAGACATATGATGATCCATACGAGGGAGGACAACAACAGCAATTTAGATCCAGACAAACATGAAGATAGTGACGACTGGGCTGATGAAGGGAAAGCTCAGTCCTCACGGCTTCATCAAAGACAAACGGAGGAGAACAGAGAGGAAACAGATGGAGAGGACTGTGGAGGACCAGAACCAGCCAGCAGCTTCCATCCACATAGACATTTACAAACACATACTGATGAACAGACTGAAGACTCTGAGGACACTGAGGACACTGATGAAGATTTAAACAAAAAGACAAAACCTCCAGCGAGGAGGAAAGACAGACTGGTTGGGTCTTCTGAATGTGGTGCAAAAATTTCTCGCAAGACAAATGTGGTTACCAACACACCCAGAGGTAAAACGAAAAATAATGACTTCACTGTAAGTGATGTGGGATGTAAAACGAAAAGACATCACTGCTCTGAATGTGGTAAAGCTTTTGAAAAAATGTATTTTCTCAAGAGACACATGAGAGTCCACACAGGAGAGAAGCCATTTTACTGTTTAGTGTGTGACAAAAGATTTACTTGCAAATCAAACTTACTTGGTCACATGACACGTCACACAGGAGAAAAACCATTCAGCTGTTCAGTTTGTCAGAAAAGTTTTAGACATAAAAACAGTGTCAGATTACATATGGTAAGTCACACAGGAGATAAACCATTCTGTTGTTCAATATGTGGTATAAGGTTCGCTATGAAGTCAAACTTACTGAACCACATGATATGTCACACAGGAGAAAAGCCTTTCAGCTGTTCGGTTTGTCAGAAACGTTTTAAACGTAAAGGATGTATGAGGAAACATATGCTTACTCATTCAGAAAACGCTTAGATCATGTGTTGGTGAAATTCACATCCAGTCAAACCTGAATGAGCAGATAATGAGGAGTAGGGCTGCAACTAACGATTATTTTCATGGTTGATTAATCTGATGATTATATTCTTGGCTAATCGATTAATTGTTTGGTCTATAAAATGGTAAAAGAAAGTGCTTCAAAGCTCAAGATAGCATCCACAAATGAACCACAACCCAAAGATATTCAGTTTACGGTAATAGAGCATTAAAGAAACCAGAGAATATTCACATTTAAGGAGCTGGAATCAGAGAATTTGTACATTTTGTTCCCAAAAAATGGCTCAAACCAATGATCAATTAACAAAATAGTTGTCGATTAGTTTAATAGTTGGCAACTGATCGATTAATCGCAGCTCTACTGATGATCAGACTGAGGACCGTCCTGATGAGGATCAACCTCAGTCTGTGAAACTCTGAAGGATAATAAGGATTTCCAGACAGTTTTGCCAAATGTAATTAATTCCCCGACACAATCAGGATTTTCAATATACACATCTCTTCTTATATGACGTCTTTCCAGACAATCATGCTTGTTGTGATGATAAACATGACTTGCAAGCTCAGCCGTTCCCTCCTTAAACCCTCTTTACTAATCAGAAATGATGGAATTCATCTCCTCAAAACCTCCCACAAACTCTCAGCTCTGTAGGAATCTTTACACACAGGACATATGAATGTGGTCTTTTTTATAAAGTGAAATAACAGAGAAAGTCAGAAAGGAGGAATCAAACCCACAACCTCTCTGTCATAGTTTGTTGTAGTTATTTAACACATGTAATGACTGGTCAGAATGTATCTGTACAGAATTAAAGAATAAACCTTTTATTTCCATTCGTTGTGTTGGTGAGACAAACATTCACAACTAATTACTGATAATGAGGCTTCAGACTCTGCTGAATTAAAGGTATTATTACAATAATGATTAGAATGATTTTATGTTCAGGTTCAAACTGTGAAAAATATAGGTGTTTGAGTAAGTTGTGTTATTTAACACTGGTCGAATATTTAGTGCAGATGAAACCGTAAAGATGAAGAAAGATGCTCTGTTTGAATGAAACTGATGTTAAAGGAAGTTTCCACTTAAATTATTTTCCTGTAGGTCCCAGTTTCCAAAACAACGAACATCTCCAAGATTGTTCAGATTTGTGCCACATTTCAATGTAAATCTGACTTTTCTTTGAAAATCTAAACGTAGGACATCGTGTCAATATGTGAACAAAGTGGGACAAACATCAAAATGATGTGACGTCTTGAACAAACTGAACCTGGTCGATCGTAAATAAAACTAGTTTTCTTGTTCCAATCCATCAGCTTCCTCCGGATCAGCTGCAGTCTTTTATTTTGTAGGAGCCGTCCTGACGTCACACTCCGACACCGGAAACGCTATCTGGTGTCGTGTGTAACTT
>JAPQRN010000932.1:37229-48821 GCA_037367275.1 Coranthus polyacanthus | reverse complement strand
GATCGAAACTAATTTCTAATACTTTTTAATGTTCACTATTACTGTATGTTGTAGACTAAGACATTTCATTTTTCATTTCCTTGTTAAAATTGTTTATTGTTACCATTCTAAGTTTTTTTCCATATAAATATGAAAATGACAAGAGGAAAAAATACAAATGCAAAAACAGAACTGGGCGTTCACTGTATCGGTTCCTTTTGAAACGTTCTACCTGTATGGTTTTCTCTACTCCATGTAAATATAAAAAAAATATGCCACCGAGGAACCTCATTTCCATAACAAGAATTACATGTGGACTGATGTGCTGAAATGTGTGAAATCGTATCAAACAACAGTGAAAGTGAAAGAAAACCCCCACACGAGCCGGGAACAACGGAGGTGGATTCATATCCGTGGCGTTCGACGGAGGCCTGCGCTTCATTACTGTTCCTGGACTCAGCCTTCACTAGCCCCTCCAGCACACATCACAAAGACTGCTCATTATCCGCCGAGTCCTTGTGCTGCCGCTGAATCCTGCTCGTGATGCAGGAAGCCCTGCTCTGCACTGTCAGGATAACCCCACCTCCCCCTCCGCGCACTCTCACTGTGCTTCAGCCTGTGAAGACCTGCTCTGGAGATGCGCAGGCGGGCTGGCTGTCTGTCGTCTGATGGTGTATCAGAGGTGCAGACGTGGTTCCTCAGCTCCCTCTCGCTCACACTCAGTATGCTCTAATCAATAACTCATTGAAGGATCGTGCCTGTCTGCCTGTGCAATGCATTTCCTAATTATGACCATTGCTTCCACAAAAAACTGGTTTGTCTCTGGCTTAGCAGCTAAATTGTTTGGAGATTAGGCCGACTCCTTGACCTCTAAACCAGAAGGATAACTGGAGGCATTATACGGATAGATATGAGATAGCTTAGTAATATTGATTCTGCACTGTCCGGAGATATCAGGCTCTTAATAATCAATAACTCTTGAGGAATTGTTCCAATAGAATTTCTGCTGCTTTAGAAGAGATTTTAAAATCCAATCAAATGGCGGAAGATCTATCAGTTAGGGGGGAAATTTAATATTGTCTCAGCTGATCTGCTAACTTGAACTCGAGGCTGGGAGGTATCTGTCAAAGAAGGGAAGAGCATCACAAGCAGTTCACCTCCTTTATGCAGTTTTATTTCCCTATGTGAGGGTCCTACTTTTACTTCTGAATGCAGCTGAAAATATATTCTGTCCCGGTTAAGTGGCGCGACGGTTCACTCAAAGATTTACCACAAACTTTAATGCGTATGAACTTCTAAAGGGGTCAATGTTTGTGACGAATCCAAATCAGTTTTTTCAAAATAACTACAATTTAAGGTTTTTTTTTATTAAGCTCCTTGTAACAAGTGTGAAGATTATATTTATATGTACTTTTTGAATTCACACTTCATGGACAACGTGAAATAACATGCAGTGCTCATTCCACGTGGGGAAAGTGTATAATGTTTTATTAAGTGTATAATATCGTGGGTGACTGTGGTCAGTGCAGCAGGTTATTCACAAACTGCAGGGTTGGTGGTTCGATCCCCGACTTGGTTTGTTTATCGCCTCGAGTGCTTTGTCCAGTACAGTAGAAAAAGCACAATATCAGTTTGGTCCATTTCATGAAGTTTTTATTATCCTTAATAAAGCGTTAACTTTAATAAAGCATTGTTCTCACTTTAGATATGGGAGAGCAAGTGTAGTCAACGGGTTAATAAGTGCATAATAAAGGATTTATTAACCACAATAAGGCATTATTCTCGCTTTAGATCCAGTAACTGCAAAGAATACAGTTAATAACAGATAATAATGTTATAAATAACTATTCAAAACTCACAAACATAAATGGTTAAGTTTCTTCTAAGTGCTTATAAATGTGTTCTAATCTAACAACATGTTATGGTTCTGTTATTAACGCTCTTACAGTTACACTAATAGATAATAATGCTAATAAGCACCTTATAAGGGCTTATAAGGCTCTTATTACCTATTAACAAATGCTGATAATATAAAAAGTTACCCAACCGAATTTAACAATATTAGATAAATATACCTTCTATTAAGAAAATTAAGAAGAATATAGAATTTCTCAGTTCAATAATAACATGGGTCAACAAACCCTTATTGCATGTTTGCACACGGTTTCTTTCAGGCGGACTATTTCTTACATTTTTGACATTTCACAAGGCTGGACTCACAGTTTTTCTATTACATTGAGGACTAATGCCCACATGCACCACTGTGAGGCGGTAGAGCGCTTCTGTTGTACCTGATGATGGGCCTTGTTTTCCTAGTCATGCCATTTCGTTCTGTTGGGCATACAATCATTCCGGACACCACAAAAGCCTATCCACATTTACAAGGCGGCACAGCGTCCCTGCCTGCTGATGGAAGACTTTCACCAGACACTTTACATGGCTGAAGACAAAACTAATCACGCACTCTGCGTTTGACTTTAAAAGCGGTTTTGTTGTGTTTGAACTGCAAGCCAAGAGAATCGCACACAATATTTCACACTGATTTTTCCATTATCCAGCTGAGTGGGATGTCAGTATGATGACTGGCTCAAATCAATAGTCTGCTGTTGGTGAGGACTCGAATTGTTAGATCCAGGCGTGTACGCTCTTCACTATGAGAGGGAGATGGTTTTGTTTTGTCCAAGTAATTGGGAGTGATCATGCATCTTGAATGTGCTTCGTCGAAGAGAACGTGCGAGGTTATCGCATTTACGCTTCCACTGAAAGATGAAAGTGCTGTTGTGTTAAGTGGCCGGGCTTGCCGGGTAATGACGGGGACATGGCGGGTGACGCACGCATCTGAGCCCATCTTTGCTCGCAGTGAGTCCGACGGCACGGTGGCGCCGTCGTGGGATGCAAACAAGTCAGTCAAACAGCCAGGCAGGGGAGGCCATGCCTGTAGACGGGGGGTGAGTCAGGATCAGGAGGGAACAAGGCAAGGGAGTGAAAGAGAGCACACGAGGAGTCCTGCTTATTACAGCTGCACAGATGGTGCAGCAGATGAGATGGGAGGGATAGATGGATAGATAAGGAGCTGGAGTAAGACGGGGAAAGAGAGAAATGGCACGAGAGCACGTGTTTGACAGTGTACATAAGGAGTGCCGGATTGGAGAACTTCCAAGGGAAACACTTTAATATTTATTGTTCTGTGGCTGGTAGGAAACTTTCTTTCCACCTCCAATTCGTCAGCAAGAAAAATGGCTGAGGAGCCGCCTGTGAAATATTAATTCCATTGCAGAGAGGCGGGATGCTGAAGGAAGGTAGGAAGGATAGAGCGGCATATGGTTGTGGGAGATCCTGAGGGAAAGAACAGCGGGTTCGCGCCTCCACGAGACGGGAGAGAGTGGGTCAGTATAGTGAGGATTGACGAGGAGGAGAGCAGGGAAAGGAGGGAAATTAAATTATTTGGAGGAGGAGGAGAATTCACTGGGGCTCATGAGTCTGCATTTGCAAGGGAGCTTCTTCTTTTTTTTTTTTTTGAATAGACCAGACTTTGTGCTTTGTAAGCTATTATTCCAGGCATAGTCAATATTCATTCAGTCTACCAGTGATAAATGTAGTGAGCGGAGGTGGCATTACTCACCAGTATTAGAAAAATCAACACGGAAGCCTCACATTCTCATGTGGTTGTACATTCAACGATCAACGCTGCTCTCCTTTTATGTTGTTAAAAACTCAAATTCAGATGCGAAGATAGTAACATATGTAAATTACACTGTATATTGGCCGTCAGGGATGAGGCGTTTATGAAGCGACGCCGTATCGGAAACCCAATTTCACCAGCAGCGTACGGCCGTTTCGGAGATTTATATAAAAACAACATCTTTAGTTAACTGGTTAAATCGAATAAAATTAACAAAATAGAGCAGAACAACCCTTTTTTATCAAATAAATGTTTTTTATGTTACGTGACAATCGAGCAAGCAAACGGCTAACGTTAGCTAACAAGCTAACCGCGGCTAACGTTAGCTAGCGAGCTGACCGTAGCGAGAGCTCATATTGACAAGAACTGAAAGATAATATATCATTTTAATGCAACAGAATCAATAACGGTAACAGCAGCAACATCAGTGTGTATCGGCTGCACCTCTGCCATGTTTGACTGAAAAACCTCTTTGCTTCTAAACTCTTTGGCTGTAGCTAACGTTAGCTAGTGAGCTAATCGCAGTTTGTGTAATTTCATCTCAGACTTGACTAAAATGGCAAAGATGGATTTGATTTAAAAGCCTAGACAATTCAGCCTGGTGCTTATTTAATTAACAAAAATAGTGCAGCTAATCTTGTTTTTCATTAGCACCATATATTAAACGTTCTTTGCGAACAAGAAAAACATGTATTTATTTAATAAGACTTAATTTGAATCAACTAGTGAGACATAAGACAGGTTTATTTCATTTAAATCTATAACACATTATGTTTTGTTTAGAATTAGTGATGACAGGAAGTAGCTGCATAGAACGGGGTTTCTGGAACGGATCGCTCACTGAAGCCCAACGTTTTTTTATTGTTACCGTTTATTAATAAACATCCTCATAATAAAAGGAAAAAATACTACGACCAAAAAAATGCCTCCAGAAGCTTGGTCCAAGAGAGAGCAGAAGGTCAGCGGGAGACGTTGTATGAACGTGTGGTTTGTCTTACAGTATTCTTTCGGAGTCTGGGATATGTAGTGTTTTTCCACCGTCAGTCAGGAGTAGGTCCAGGTAGGTGTTCGGTTTTTACACTTGGGTCAAGGTGGGTTAATTTGGGCCTTAGTTTTCTGTTCCTCCAAAAATGTTTGTGTATTTGAGTCCAGATTTCTCCATTTCCATCCCAGAAAGCCGGGCTGTGGAGCGAAGCAGCCGGTGTGAAACGCTGGTGGAGAGCAGTGGCGATTGAAAAGCAGGGCTGGTACCAAATATTGATTTCTGAACTTTACCACAGACTCCACAGCTTCTAGAATAAAAACAAACGTATATTTATTTGCGAGGGATGATGTGGAATGAGCTGGTGATTATTGTGAAATAAATCCCGACACGAGAACCAGAGCCCGTCCTGACCCACGTCGAGCCCTTGGCATCTGCTTTCAACTCCCAGAGGGCACTCCTGTAGCGGCAGTCTTCAACGTGGAGGCAACCAGGTAGAAGTCATCCTCAGTCCATCTGGAAAGAACACGTGGTGTCGTTGAACAGCCAAAACACGCAGTAGGAGGTGGTTAGTTATGGTGGAGAACCCAGGGGTGTGGATTTCCACACAGGAGACCAGGGTGTCCTGTTTCCTGTCCTGTTTTCTCTTCGTCTTGCTTACTGTAGCTAACCCTAACCCTTATTCTAACCAAGCTGTCTTCATGCCTAAACCGAAGGACACTGTCACCATGGCATTGTCTACACATCTTTTGGACTAGCTCGAGCGGAGAAAAAACGAGATCACGCTGCCTTGTCCTGTGTTGATTTCACAACAATCACCGGCGCGCTGAACATTATCCTGCTTGGCTACTTATAAAAAAATAAATAATAATACAAATTTGACATAAAACATTTAGTTTAAAATGATTTTATTGCTTCCAGTAGTTGCTAGATTCTAGCATAACAGAACAGACTGTAAAACGGCGTCATTGACAAATCAGAATCGAGTATTCGACGAAGCCGTGAGATAAACAAAGTTTAACCGCTGCGTGGAATTGTTTCCGAGACATTCAGTACAAATATCTCTTCTGTGATTAGACTCTGAATGACTTCATCCGTTTGAAATCTACAAGCTGCTTGTCAAATGAAACAACATATGGCTGCGAGAGTCTCTGCTTCGTGATTCCCTGAGTTCGTCTCAACGCAGCCTTTTTTTGAGCTGAACTTTGAACCTGTTTTGTTTACTTCAGAGCCTCGTGTTTCCTCAACAGGCAGTAAAGTACATGTAGAAGCTGCTTCCAAATATAGAGCGCTGCCTCTGAGCGAACACGAGTCAGATTTTGGGATGTATTATTATTATGTACAGTATGTTGCGTAGGTGTGTGTTATGTAACCGAGCGGGCATGCCAACTTTCTTCATGTTTTTCACTCTTCTGTATCTGCTTTTGTGTTTACTGAACACATAATACCAAATGGTGCTTTCACTAATTCCACGGGTCATTTTTTAATTTTTAAAAGCGTTTAATATCAATAAACCTACACCTGAATGTTTGTTTATTATCAAAACGCAACTAAAGCCAGACAGAGATGCCGTTCTCCCCTAAAGCGAAGTTATTGTTAATTAAAACAGACATTCAAATTATCGCAAAAGGTTTTGCTAATAGAATTGAATATATTACATGATTTCTAATTTTAAAAACCTAACCAGATTTATTGAGGAATGACATTCATACACACAACACCTGCAGGTAATAATAATAATAATACACCATGTTGGCAAAACAATTAATGCAGAAAAGGCATTTAATAAAGTCACACAGAGCTTTCTTTCCCGTCTTTATTTATTTTCAACTCTGCTTCCACATTTTTATCGAATCCTTGTCTTCATGTCATGAATTAACACACTTGAAGAACATCACAAACTATGCTTTTTCCAGACGAAGTTGTTTTTTTTGCTGCTCGTCAAGTTTTTCCAGATGAAATACAATTTTTATTTTTTGAAGAAAAGTAAACTAATGAACCACAAAAAAAAGCAGAAAAGTCAAGGTGTGAGATCTCGACTCACGACCATATGACCAAGATGTAATAAGTAGAAAAATACAGAGCAATAAAGTATAAAAAGAGAGAACGAGGTTTAATAAATAAAGGAAGCAAACAGTAAAACACTAGTTCAATTCAATTCAGTTTTATTCATATAGTCAAATATGACAAATCAAGGATTGGCCTCAAAGGGTTTTACAACCTGTACAAAATACAACACAGTGTGTCCTTCGACCCTGGGTTCGAGTGAAGAAAAACTGACCAAAAAAACCCATCCAGGAAATTATTACACATTATTTAACCCTTACATAATGTTCCTATGTTCAAGATCTATTTAAAATGGATAAACATCCTCTCTGATGTTAGTAAGGAGGAGAAAAAGTGTCACAATACCATGTCCTGTTTTACATAAGACATAAAAAACACAACACCCACCGTGATTTACATAGATTTATTGAAACTGAAACAAAGTCCATTTCAGATTTGGTCAAATTTGACCCGAAACAGCTTCCAAAATTTGTCAAAACAGGACAACATTATAATACACACACACACATACATATATATATATATATGTATATATATACACATGTATAGTGGTGGTTTGTGGAGGTTTAGTTTAGTGTGTGATGATGGTGTGACGCTGCAGTGTTTCCATTAATTACACAGACTGTGGTTGAATTTCTTAGGCAGGAGCTTTATAATCTACCAAACATGTTTGTACAGTCTTAACATAACTCTAAAGCATCTGTGTGAATCAGACTCGGTGTGTGTCGGAGTTCAGAACCGGACCAGAGACTCGTGGATTTATGATAATTCTTCACCGTCTGAAGTCGTCGTTCCATGTCATTATTTCCTCAGCAGCAGCAAAACAACGCGTTACATAAAGTCTGCAGGTTAACGCAGACTAAAACCGAACCGAAAGATGTTAAAAAACATCCCTAAACGTGGACCTTTAGTCTCCATCATTAATGCTAACAGCTCTTAGTGTAAAGCTCTCCGTGAAATTTAAAATGAATGGCAACTGAGTAGGAAAGTTTGGACAATGCTCTTATATAATGAAACAGTCTCTCTGGAAACAAGATGATATGATAATCTAACCTCGTGACCTCACCCAGACACAGCTTATGTGTCGCACTCGGGAGTTTTGATGGGAGTCGTCTACTGAGCAGAGCGTTTGTTATACAAGTAGATCAGAGTCAAATCTGTGATACGTGAAAGATAAGCTGCTGCAGAAAAACTAATATGATCATTCTGACGGGTGAGTGCATTGTGGGAACAAATACCTGGGGGAACACAGACGCAGTGTCTGACCCCACGGCGCCCGGAGACACTTCTACTGTTGATCGTCATGTGAAAAGCCGCCGGATCGACCCGGAGCCGGGTTCCCCGACGTGCATCCTGGACAGGACCCGGAGCTGGACTCCACTTCGGCTCCTGATGAACGCAGGAGGAGGTGGAGGTGAGTCACACAAACGCAGCCCAGAGCTGACGTCTAGAAACAGCAGAGAAAGGAACATTTTTACATTTTGACAGGAGCGTTGGTTTACAGCAGGAAAAGGCTGACAGAAGAGAACAAGCGGACGCCTTTTATATACATGAGCATACATAACAAAAGTGGTCATGCTGATCGTACATACGTTAGATTTTCCTCTGTTATTACATTATTTTACCGTTAAGTATGTCTGTGCAAAGAATAGACAATATTACAGTTATGGCAACAGCATTTTAGTACCTTATATAATGTGGGTAATATTGAGAATAATGATTCAATGGTGTTTATGTCAAATGAGCTCTACCAAGCCATAAAAACACTGTCAATAACAAGACAAAGTGGTTTAGATGATATTTCTGCTGAGCATTTTACAGAAGCCAGTAAAGGTTAGCTCACAACTCACAGTTTATTACCAGAGTGAGCGTCGTCTGGTCCGTTCGCTGCCGGTTTTCACGGATGAAGGACCGTTTTCGCTCATATGCGACTCAGGCGTGTTGTTTTCGTGACAGTGTGAACAGCAGAAGGTACGTGAAATATGATCTTTTTTTGATTTGGGCCACTTCCGTATGTGGTCCTACATCGGATACAGGTCTGATTTTCTGCAGTGTGACCTCAGTCTGAACAGTCATATTGGAATTTTTTTTTTTTTTTTTTTTTTTTACATTTTTTACAATTTTCTGCATTGACAGCAGTCACTGTCGGCAGGTTTCCACCACCATGGTGCTGTTCCAGTTCACAAACCTAATTTTGAACAGTTCGGAGAGTTTCAACCAAAAAATAAATTGGTTTGGAATCTGGAACATTGGTTTCCAGCTGGAACCAAAACATAGTAAAGTTTCCCTTGACCTGAAGTGTGAACTGTTGTGGGTGAGTCGTATTCTACAGGTTGGAAAAAGGATGAAGTCGACAAAAGCAATGCATAGAAACTGGTAGAAAACACAAAGTGCAATAACCGCTGATTAAACCCAGTGTTTGGGTGATTTAGTCAAATACTGAGTGTAAGGAAAAGTTTAGGAAACAGCACAAGAAAGAGTAAGTTTCAGTTGAAAGCAAGAACAAGTAATAAGCAAAGTAAAAAAATAGTTGTCAGAAGTGTATCTGGATGGACGATATGTTACTACATTATGGTCTGTTGTACGTTGTTCACCACCTTCTGTTAATGATGCATCCTTCATTAAAAGAGTTCCTCTCAAAACCTGTGGAGATGCAGCCAGGTTCAATGTATGACACCAAAGTTCCAAGAAGAACTAATTTGTTGGGAAAGATCTATCCGGGGAAAAAACACTTGGCTCTTGTTTTATTCATCCTCATTATCATACACTGATAAATATTCTGTCTTCCACTGCACTTCAACTTACAAATGAAACCATGAACACGTTCAGTTTGTGTCGGTGTTATTGTCCTTTTGTGCACGTGGGTCAGTTCAAACAAAAAAACCCATAGATCTGAACTGAACACTAGGGCTCGCAGTGTGAACGTAGCCTGTATTCCTACTTTTTTTATTTTTATTTTACAGGAAGAAACAAATCCATGTTCATTACCAGACAAAAGATACCTGTTCCATTTGAAATAATCAATATGCAATCACTGTTGTGATCCTTGTGTAACTACTTATGAACAAATTTAGGATTCTGTGTTCAAATGCAGGCTGCATCTTCCTGTAATTAACATGCACACCTTGGAAAAATCTGTATTTGATGAGGGAGTTAATTTATTCTCTTTCCAGAAAAACAACAAAGGATGCGGTGGATTTCTGTCGCTCTTCGCCTTTGTTATATTTCCCTCATTAGGAATGCATCTGAATATTTACTAAGGACAGGTCAAGACCATCCACTAGAGACCTGTTGTGTCCCTGTGGAACAGAATAATGAAGAAACCAATTTCCTCTTTTGTCAGAGCTATGTGAACCATGTAATCAGCAAATCCTGCCAAAACACCCTTCAGGAGGGAAGGAAGGGGAATTTCATTTTAAGGAAATATTGGAGCTTCGCGACGTTTATTGCCTTTGATTGTCATCTTTTCTAAATGAAAATTTTCTGCGCCTCATGACATTATAACCCAGTGTGCTATTCATTGCTGTGTGAATTTTGCATTGGTGACTTTCCCACAAAAGCCCTTTTCATCTACTTTAATATCTGATATCAGAATTCAGATAAAGAAAAAGAAGCACATTTGCAAGTCACCTTTACTCTTCACCTCTGGAAAACAGTGAAAAAGGAGGCGTATGAAAATGAATTTTAATGATTAACAACTTCTAATGACAAGGGTTCTTTTATTAGAGTTTCCTCCAAGAGTTTCCCTCCTGGTGTGGGCTGGAGAATCAGTGAAATGGCCCTCCCAGGTGTTGCTCCACCAGATGGGCTTGGGATTGCAATGATAATGTATTCCCCAAGTGTCGGCTCTGTCTTTGAAAAATGCTAGTGCTGTGAGAAGATGGCCTTGCGCTGTTTGAAAGGCAAGCCGCGGGGGGGGCAGATGCTCTGATATTCCAGCAGGGGTATAGCTGCAGGGCCTCGCGGCTGTTCTCAGCCTAGCAGGGTGGAAGTTCGCTTGAGTCACGCCTACACGGCCCAGCGGGGGAAGCCGGGAAATGGCAGAAGCGACGAGCAGCGGCGCGCTCCTCGGGTCACGTCGTCGCATTTACCAACGAGGGCAACGCAGACGATTTGATCACAGACTGCGCTAATTTGCTGCGGTCAGGAAGTCGACGTCTCGCTCTGTGTTTTTGCTGTTGTTCAAACACACGCTGAAGAGAAGCACGTCTTTGTCTTAGACCCAAACAAAACAGGCCGGTACAAAAAGAAAATCTACACTCGATTAAAGAGTGCGCCACTGCTGACATTTTGCAGTCACACTGTACCTGTGAATCTAGGATGGTTGTTCACAACAAACAGATAAATCAGATGTCAACCTGGGAAAAAAAACTGCCTGCCCAGAATCTTCTCACATCATTACATCAAGATGAAAGAGGTTTCAAAGTCTTTTTCCTTGTAATTGTTGCGTCATATCAGTCCCACTTTATCCTTTGTCTCTTCTGAACTATCGACTTACATTGCCTTATGTTTGAGTAGTTTTACAAAGTAACAAAAGAACAAATGAAAAATGACTTTAATTCTGAGTGGAAAAGCTGCAAAGGTGAACAATATTAGTCTGAATGCAAATTAATTATATAGGTCAGCTCTGAACAACACCTGGCGACAATATGTACGTCTTCAAAGCATCCTGTTACAGTCACTTCATGCACATTGGACAGACCAAACAACTCCACTGTGTGACATATAAAATATAAAACTGCAGCTTTGAAGCAACAGAGGCGTCTTGCTGTTCAATTGCTTTTTTGCCAGATGGTGAGAAGGGGCATCTGTGCCACTAGGCCACACTCAAAACTAACAAAGAGTCTGTTTGTATAAGCTGTGTATAGTCCGTTACTGTCCA
>JAPQRN010000932.1:2809-30406 GCA_037367275.1 Coranthus polyacanthus | reverse complement strand
ACTATGTCTGAGCGTGAACCGTCGACTGAGCCACCGTGACGTCACCCGTTGGTTTCTGAGCTGCCGTTTTGAAGCCAGGAGTTTGCATCTTGGCCGTCGCCATGTTGACTTTACGGAGCCGGAAGTGACCGTATTTGGACAAAAGGGACGGAGCTGCGCGAGCGTGAGCGCTGAGCTAATGCTAAATGCTAGCTTAACAAAGTCATTTTACAGTCTTGTCTAGTGTAACTTATTAATTACATCAAGCGGAAAATAATATTTCCCCTCACAGCACTTGTCAAAAGAATATTTGACAAGTGAGCGAGCTGTCAATCACACCTGTCAATCAAGGCTGACGCAGCAGATCCTTCTGTTTGCTCTAAAATGTTTTTAATGGAGCAATAATTTAAAGATGGACCAGAACGCTTAATAGAATTATGTTTTAGAGAGACGTTCAATGTAACTTTATACGAACCGGGATTTTTCGGATCAGCATCTAGTGGCCATCAGTGGTATTACACATTAAGATACTTTTGGAGCTGAGGTCCTTCTCCCTTGGTGTGAACCAGCGTTACTATCTCCTGAACTAAAAAGCTCAGAGTGGTCAAAACAAACACTGGCTGTAACAAAGGAGCTCTAGGTCTTTGTTGCCGCCGCCGTGGGCGAGGGTGGGTTTGGAGGTATTCAGTTGGTTGCATTCACCATTAGATGTCGCTAAATATCACACACTGAATGTTTAAGTGCAGCTGACGAGCACAGACAACGAGTTGTACTTCTATGTTTGGCTTTCTGTCAGCTGAGGAGAAGCTCTTTTTCTTCTCGTTTCCCAGTGCACTTCCCTCGCATTAACTCAAATCGAATCTTCCATGACCCGTCAGCACAAATACATTAACATTCATACCAGGCAAGAAATTAACATTTCTCGCTCAAGGTCCACAACAGCATCCGGATTCCCAGTATTCACCAGCAATGTTTGACCTTTTGGATTCAAAATAGCAAAACCAAAGTGGCTGTGAGGTAAATAAATGACAACCACACACAGTAATAACAAAACAACCTGCTTGATTGTACTGTATCACTTAATAGAAGGAAATGATTCTCAAATTTCATTAGGTCACCTGGGAATAACATGCTTTTGAATAGCAAATATTGAATCCGTACATCAAGGACTGAGATTTAACGGCAGCTGTTGTTTTGGTGAAACTGAAGCAAACGTAAAATGATAGTGAGCAGCCCTGGCTATGAAGGCAGTATTGTTGAAGTGGCACACGATGATTCACATCATACCTGCTGTTTGTAATTACATAGAAGGAAGAGGCATGCTGTCTGCCTCAACACGAAAATGAACGGTGCACGTCGCCCAGAGTGGCCGAACCGCCGGCTTTGAATGACTGTGGACTGAAGACCGGGTGATACGACAATTTACACTGGAAGATATGAAAAATTACAGGCTAGGCTAGAAATCACTTTATTTTATGAAAAGTGAAAATGATTCTTGCAATAAAAGCGATTACATATGTATGTCTTTTCACACGTTTTGGAATGTTTGCAGTAATTATTTTCATTTAGTCAGAAGCAGACTTTACATATTTACGTATTATTTTTTTTAGTGCCACAGTTTGATGCACACTAATCTAATTAAACTCTGACTTTATACTGTGGCATTAAAAGGTGCGCTGATGTATTTTAATCTGGTTAATGGCTACTTCAGACTTGTATGGAGTGTGTTTTCTTTCACTGAGAAAGGTAAGGCAGGTGTATTCATATAGCATTTCATACACAAATGTGCTTTACATACATGAAAGGAGCATCCAGAAAGAAATAAAAGCAAAGTGCTTAAACAACAAAACATCCAAACATTAAAAATAAAGAACAGAGTACATGAAATCATTACAGAAGAGAATAAAACAACTGTTTCTTGTCTGATTTCATTTGGTGTTAGTTGTACAAGTGCATACGTACTTTTCTTTTTATTGTCAGGAATGGTCTAGTTTTAGTTTAGCTTTTATTTATTTTACTGTTGGTTTTTCACACGTTATGAGGACAGCCTTGATGGTAGAATGAAAATAACGCATGGCATCAAAAATGAGCAAAGCCTGTTCACCACGAACCAGAAAACAAAGCTGATTTTAGTGTTTTATTTCAATTCTTTTTTCACTGCTAGTACCCCTGTTTGGATCTTTCATATGAGTCCATGAATCACGGAAGCATTGCACTCATTAAAGGAAAAACTAATTCGACACCTTGTCTCCCAATGACACACACAGCTCACAACAATGTGCTTCTATTCTCTATTCAGATTTTTATGATATATGACACGACTCATTTTATTGCACTTATTCTTTCACTTTATGTCAGTATTTCTATGGAGAAATCATTATTTTTGCAGGAGGTTCCATGATAAGTGATGATCATGGATGAATTACAAGACATTTCTCACAAGATGTTTAAGATCAGGGTCTCATCATTATGAGCTAAGGTTTTTCTTTGCATTTATCTTGCCTTTAATTCTTCCCCATCGGTGGAACTAAAGGGTAGAAAAACAACCAAAGTACAAAAGGACGGTCCACGTTCGTTTGTGACTAGTAAACAGTTTGAAGTTGCTTTTTTTCCCTCACATATAAGTAGCCTACACACACAGTCTTAGACAAAGGAAGTTAATTTGCATGAGCATAACAACAAAATGCATTACAGCTGTTGTTATTTTGCCCTGCTGGCTGAGCGTGTTCTCAGAAGTGAAAATACATGCACTTTCAAAAGGAAGTGAGTAGTTTCTTTCTTACTCATCATTGTTCTCCTTGTATTTGTGTCATGGTGTCCCTGACACGGAAGACTTAAAATCTAACAATCTACTCCAATTTGCTCCAAATTGCTTGACATTCCTAGAGTATGTGGAAAATGCCTAACAGAGCAAAAAAAGACAGCACCGGGGGGTAAAAAGCCATTGACAGAGATTGTCTTACAGATAATTACAGTGACGGTGTGAGATCTATGATAATAAGCCTTTTTCTCTCACAGACTACAGCTTAACAAAAGCGGCCGCTAATGCATTTGGGTGAGACATTGATAGAAAATATGGGGAATTTCTCAGTGCAGATAAAAGTGTCCGTGTTCTTTATTTTCCACCGTTGCCCCCCCCGACTTCAGGATGAATTCTGAATAGACGTTTGTCCATATGTTTCTCAATACATGGCTCTTATTTCCAGCTGTTAAGAGGCTCCTTCTCGGTGATTATAATGAAGAGGAATTTTGATAAGGAAGATGAGGAGAGGCGAGAGAATTGGAGGAGAAATGGGTTTGATCTTGAAGCCGGGAAAAGGGCGTAGGAGTCCTGGGGGCCTCGGCTTCTTAAAAGGTGCTTGTAGCCTCCAGGGAGGATGCTCACGCTCCCTTTTCTCTTCATCCGTCTCGCTCTCTGCATGTCTTCATCCTCGTCTCCCGCCGCCCCCGCTACTCAAGATCAATTATGATTGACAAGCGCTTTGGTTCAGAACTCGTTTAAGTTGCTTGATCTACAGTAGATATGGCCCCCCCCTCCCTCCCTCAAACTTCACCTTCCTCTCCTCCCCCCTTCTCACTCCTACATCCCATCGTTAGCACAATCTGGGATCATGCAGAGTACCTGAGGGATCTGCTTCTACTGAAGTCCTTGCAGCCTGTTAAGCACTGTTATCTCAAGAGGACTTTCAATGACTTGTGCACAGTTTGCCAGTTCAAGTCAAGGTGTTATATTAGTTTGAGAAAAGAGGAAAAGAGATTTTTCACATTCCAGTCTGGTCGGGATATTATGCAGAGCGATGCCTCTACAGTAAAACGATATGTTTAGCTTTAAAAAAAATCACTTCAAGCGTGTCTATTTGCTGTAATGTTTTCAGAAATATTCCAGAAAATGGATTATCCCCGCATCACCCTTTAGCTAGAGCAGCAGATAACAAGTGCAACATAACATCTCAATTATTATTCAGTGTAAACAGCCGTCTCTGCCTGGAGTTTGCCTAACCTATCCCAAATGAGCATGATGATGAGATGTGTGTACAAAGTGCTGTGCAAACCCTCAGGTCTCGTGTAACGTCCAGGCTGGATTCACGTCAAATTACCAATCTGGTACCGCAGAAACAGACTCGTGCATGCGGTGAAATTGCTTAATTCGGAACAACACATTAAATCAGGAGAATCAGCGGAGGTATCGACTGCCACCGAGGACAGTGATTGAAATCGGTTTTTTTCAGCTGTTTTACAAATGTCTTAGAATTAACTGGGCACCAAAGGGTTATATAAAAAGTACAGGTGTTTTTAACCACAATAACTATCTCTCACGATGCTAAATGTGTTCGTTTTACTGGCGGCAGATTTAAAGGTGCAATGTGTAGGAGTAATCACTCGAGCACCTTCCGCGACTCCCGTGTATTTACAGTAATATGTGTTTAATATTTGTTGCTGTGCTCCCTACGTATGGAATGCGTTGTCCTGGACTTCCTCTCCTCCCGGCTGCCTCCTGACTCCTGGTGCTCCCTGGCGTCAGAATCATCAGCAGCCTTCATAAGCCAGAGGAGCTGCATGGACGTGTTGTCCTTGGCCCTCCCCGAAGTCACCTGTGTGCTTTTTGATAACACGACTGGCAATAAAACAACATTCAAATGCTAAACACTCACTCATTTTCCTTGCCGAGCCGTTTGCTGCTTCCCTTAAGTCTGGTCTAGAGTGAAGGGATGTAACAGCTGCCTACATCCATGATAACAGCCTGTTCACCGGTTTCTACGTAGACCGCTCGGGCTGGTTCTTCCCCAGAATCCTCACATTCACACCAGCGTCTCTTCTGCTCCTCTGCAGCGGCAATAATGTGCGACACTCGTGACCTCAAATAAAACTTTATTTACAGACTTAAAAAAAAAAAAACAAGACACATAATCTGAACAGAGAACATCCTACAAAACACAACTGTACCAGTGTCTCCACAGCTGGGACCGGTATCGCGGACTGGACCTTACGTTTGACAGTCACGTGATCATTTCATTTTTAGAGTCATTAAGCTGGAAGATAAATGTATACATTAGATTCCTCAGAACGGCTTGAAAGTTATTGAGTCTTGCAGTAACGGACATATCACTCGCACGGCACCATCTAGGTCTATTCAATAATAATCTCAGAGCATCATTATAAGTGAGAGTTTGCTTAGAAATGGAGCTGGCTAACGTCAACAAAGGACTAGTGCAGGGTTAGAAGTCCCTCATTAAAGTCAGTGTTTGTTTCGTCCATTCTGGGTTTGTGGCTCCACACTCCAACATTGTAAGTGACAGTAATGCACCTTAATGCTGGATGTCACCTGCTATAAATAGAAAAAAGAAGAAGAGGCTGAGCGGCTGTAGAAACATGGCGGACTCCGTGAAAGACAACCCGCTCTCTCTGTAGATATGAACGACTCATTCTAAGGTCACGAAAACACAACGATTACGCTAATAGTCATGCGATTAGATCCTCCTAAATCTTACACACTGGACCTTTAAGTTGTAAGACAGTACAGTGATTTCACCGCTGGAGCAGTTCTTCGTACGGCGTTTTTGTGGCGACATCTCCCCGGTTCTTGGCCATGTCGTTCAGTATTGTGTATTTGCCCATCGTCCTTAGATGATACGTGGAACCTCGGGGACAGACCGCTGTGATTGGTTGTTACGCTGTTAACCGCTAAGGTTAATGCTACACCTCTGGTTAGTCGTATCCAGAGCTCTGGCTGCCTGACTGCTTTGTTATCCATCAAACCGTCTGCACAAGTACAACTAAAAACCCTCGGTCGATTGACCAAAAATGAATTAAGAACTGTTTCAATTTTGATTTTCTTTTGAAACCTCATGATTCCAGCTTTTAAATTGTTCGAACTGGCTGCTTTTCCTTTCAGTAAATTAGACTTTTTTAGAGGGTTTTTGTCTGCTGGTTGGACGAAGCCGCATTGCGATGGCGCCACGTTGAGCTCCGAGTCCATTTCCAAACCACTCCTTTTAAAGAGACCTGCTGAAACCTTTTACGCTTTCACTCAGGGGTGTAAAATCACAATACAGGGGCTTGCAAAAGTTATTTAGGCAACCTAATAACAAGCAAACAGACGTCAAGTGGGATTCATCATTCATTCAGTACAGTATAAGAGCACATTTGGATGGTTAGGAATATTTTGGTGTCTGTTATTTTATTTTTTTGCCTCTTAAAAGAAAATGGGAGAAATTTGAGATAATGTTGCTGCATGAGGCCTATTGTCATTTTGCAATAAGTTTGATGCCTTTTCAATTTATTCCGCAAATCCTCTCACAGCTCGGCCGTGCTCCTGTTATTCTATTTAAAGTAAATCACCTTGTTGTAAAGCTCCGACTAATGCAGTATATTACCAGCAGAATGGCTCATTGTTCTGTAAACAAACTCGAGGTCCTCCACAATGAGCCACGCATTGTCCGTCGTGCAATTTAAGCCATGCACAATTTTCTCTGAACTGATCACTGTGAAATTAACTGCAATAACCACAGCTAATACTACACACTCAAGCGCCGAGACTGTCTTTCTGTCCGGACACTTCATTATTTCCTCTTCCCACTGCTCTGAATGGGTGCTGCTCATGGAAGGGATTTCATGGAGAAATAAGCCTGAGAACTCCCAAATTAGGCCAAACAAAAGCACAAAGCTAATCATTGATAGGGAGGCGGGGGATACTGTTAAAAGTGGTGAGACTTTTTTTTCCTCCTGAAATGAGACTCATCACAGCTGTTTCAATAGGAAGATCCCACTCACAGATGTGCAATTAGGCTACGTCTCGGTTTGCAGCGGATTTGGTCACTTCCGACATGAAATTCCGGAAAACGAAGAATACTGATTGAAGTTTTAATGCATCGGCGACAGGATTTTCTATTTACTTGCCTCACAATACTCGCAGGCCTATTCAATCATGGCTAATAGCCGTATTTGTAAAATACCCATGAATCCATCTAGTTTAAGCTGTTTTGTCAATGGAAGAAAAAAAAAATCTTATCAGTACAGTTGCAACTGTCCCCAAAGCGTCACACCCGAAAAGGATAGTGCATTTGTTATTACTAATATCAATATTCCTCGCAATCTTTGTGGAGCTGTGAGCGTGAATCGAGGGCTGGCTGATTGGTTCTCATTCTTAACAAGGGCTGTGGAGAGGCAATTTAATTTCTTCTCCTCCCTGCCTCCTGGGAGGCTTTTTTTTTTTTTTTTGTAATTTTTCTGCTTTCCTCTCCAAAAAATGTCAACATGACTTTGTCAGCACTAAGCACATTCTCTGCTGTGACAGATATCACCTGACCCCAATTTATGAAAGGCACAGAAGAAGACACATTCCAGTAGCGGAATATGAATATATTATCATCCTGAAATGTCCTGTATTCAGCATTTGAGGATTATATTGAAGGATGTGGCGGAACCTGCGGCAGCCTTCACTTAATTAAGACAAAGGCTGCCTATTTGGATGAGAAAACACAAAGGGAAGCGCTTTACATTTTGGGCACAGTAGTAACGATGTAATAGGTTGGTAATAAAAAGGTAATGGTCAAGTAATATTAAACTGAAACGTATGCAAATGTATGTAATAAGGAGCCAAAAACAAAAGGCTAAAATGAGGAAACGCATTAAGAAATAGCAGCATAAAATGGTTATTTGGCAATATTTGGATTTAAAATGGTAACGGTGATGTTAATGAGGTAATAATCTGATAATAATGAGGTAATAGGTTGATGTTTTCACAGTGTTACAGGCTACTATCACTACTAATAAGCTGTTTACATAACTAATGAAAATGAATATTCCTGTTCACGTGCAGCCATGCATACACCATTGAAAACTTTTCAAAGTTTTCCACTGACGTTCCACTGTGTGAACTCAGCACCACCTTCTTAAAGCTGAATAACCATAAACCTGTTGATATCCTCCGTCATAAGGCGTGTTCTTCCTTCCGACCAGAAATGTGGACGTTTCGGATCTTTGTCTTTGCTCCGAGTGCGAACATGAGGTCGAGCGTCGCAACCTGCAGCAAAACCTCAGAGGCATAAACATGTCCGGAGAATCCTCAGAAAATAGGAATAATATCGGCAAATCCCACATTAATTAATTGGAAAATGATCCATTCAGAAAACAGCTTAATTCAGAATATCTAAGCAATTATTGATGAGATTGATGAATGTGTAAACAAGAAAAACGTCGGTATCAGAATCGTGGCGTTTTCGTTACATTAGAATGAGTCGTGTATTCCTGTTTCTACAGCTAGGATACGGCGCATTACCGTCACCTACTGCGTTTATGTGTGAACCTGAGTTAACATCCCCTCAATTAAAAGTCCAAGAGCGGAGAAAAGAAACTCTAACGAGGGATTTTCATGTTTTTAGCCGCCATCGTAGTGGAGGGCGAGGCGAGGGGTCAATCTGCAACGTCACCACTAGATGCCACTAAAGATAACACGCTAAACCTTTAAATGCCTTTCCTTCTTAAAAGGCCCTTCATTAACCTGTTAGATCAATTTCAGTCTAATATTATCCAGACATAATTACACTTCTCACAATTTGCTGAGGAGCAAGGTCATTTTATCCAGAGTTGCATCATCGTGTTTTGGCTATAAATATCAGATTTGTAATAATTTCACACCGATACACACCCGAATACACACAAAAATACACACCAAAACCAAAACACCACACACAAGGCGTCAGCTTTAATCCAAAATGATAGATCTCAAATTTTGTGCTTGCTCCATAGCAAATTGTGAGATGTGTATTTGAAATACCAAGTTACTTTGGTGTTTATACGTTAACTGAGCAGCACCATGTTATTACTGATCCGTAACATAAAACATGTTGAGTTCATGAATCCTAACGTGCAGGCGTCTCTCAGTCTAGTCACGGAGAGCGATGATGAGGCTGTGAGGCGCGGAGCTTCGATCAGGTGAAAGCATCGGTCAAAAATGGCAATCAGAAAGTGCTTCCAAAAATAAGCACATTTGTAAGAAAAGCTTTCCAGAGGGTTGAAGTAGAGCCAATCTCCTGACAGTGCTGACACAGGAGGAGTCCCTGCTTCTCCTTTTCAACACAATAGCCAGACTTGAGCTCAAATGCAGCCCGTCTTTTTGATAATGCAGTGTCATTATGGCTCAGATATTAGCCATGTAAGGATGGATCTCAGCCTTTCTCAGCTGAGCAAGGAAAACAGCACTTATAGAGGAGCCTTCTTTCTCCCACTAATGGTGTTTCCTGCCAGTCAGAGAGAGGTGTCTGGGTAATGTTTATTGAATTCTATTCTCAACAACAGCCATAAATGCAGACAACACTGGTGGTGGCCTGAAACCTCGACCGGGCGAATCCATACGCTACATAAATGCACACAAAGTATCTGAAACATATGCAAAGGTTTGGCTGCGTGTGCGTGTGCACAAACACACACATACACACAAATTGCTTTCAAAAGACATCTGCCATCATGTGACCACGAGGCATTCAGATGCTACCCTCCAATGAATATAAAGTATAAACACTCCTCCAAATTCTCCACCCCTGGCCTCTATTTCATGCCATTATCTTGGCATAATAAACACATTAGCTTCTCCCTACCCAATTCCTGCTCCTAAGATGAATCTTTCCCCACTATATAAAATAATTTGCCAACATTATATGTGCTGATGAATAATTCATGAGGGTTCATGGAGAGTTTCAGCCTCATCTGAGTCCTGGAGGAGACACAGCTGACAGACACCAGGTTCTACACTTGGTCTGGCTCACACAGAAGAAAGTGGAGGATTTAGCGAAATCATTGAAAATGATATACGCTTCCCCATATTCACTCTGAAGGCTACTTATTCACACAGGCAGGAGGGCAGTTCAAATGAAGATGCAGGATCATTTGATCTCTATTGAATTGTCATAATTTTTTCAAGTGAAATGATGTCTGAAGTTTCTCTGTCTGGGCTTGTGTTCTATAATTATAGGCCTTCTGCAGATTTCTCCACTGCTTAACTTCAAGACAAAGTAGTTTTTATTATTGCGGTTGTTTTCTGGGGAGAGATGGGCTTCCTGGACCTGAGCCTCCAGCACAGACTGGATATAAATAGTGGACAAACCCTCACCCGTTGGCTGTCACCATGTTGTGTTTTTTGGAAACAAGAGCCCATATTTGGATGAAGTGGGTGGAGTTGGAGAAGAGCGAGGAGTGAAACTGAAACGTACTGAAAACACCGACGCCATCGAGTCGCTTCAGCTACTTAATAAATGTCAACACACGCAGTCGTGTTTACATTAATGTCAAAGTCATGAAATATATAAACACACTAATCACAGCTACCTGAGCTAATTAGCATTCTAGCTAACGGACCATATAATTCAATACGAATCAACGGCTAATGCAGCCAAGTTACGGCAATTATTATTAGTAAGTACCGGTAAACTTCATGACAGAATCCTCTGACGTCTTGTTAGTGTAACTCCTTAAACAACAGAGCTGCCTGTCGAGGACAAAAACACGCTTTATTCAATAAAGTCTGAATGTCCGACTCGATTCACCCCGGGTACAGCTGTCACAGACGGGAAAATTTACTAGAGAGACCCAACCATTTCTGCTGTAAAGTTGGCCATTTTAACATGGGGGTCTATGGGGGGATTGACTCACTTACGGAGCCACCCCCCCAGTGGACATTCAAGTTACTGCAGATGTTGACACTTGTGCATTGGCGTCACTTTCACCAGGGACATGATGAATAAACAACATGAAAAAGTGAATTTTCAACAAAATGTCTGAATGGATTTCACAGAAAACGCGAGGCGCAGAGCGCCGGGTCGCCGATCGAAAGGTTCTGGTCGGAGGTCATGGCAGAGCTGTCCAGGGTCTTCAACCTCCACAGCTCTTTTAACCTTTCTTCACTTATCCCGAAACACCTCCAAGCCTTCATCTTACAAGCACTATAACCAAAGCCAAAAAAACCCATAACACAGAACAAAATCATCAATAAATCACTGGCTCAATCTGTTAACAGACCACGCCTTTCCATAAAACCTGGCCTCGTTTCCTGCAGTCCATCCAGAGCCGAGTCCTCTTCAAATCACCACAAACAACTACATTTTTCTGATCCCAGTATGACACGTTAACCAACAATGTGCTTGCCTAACACCACCATTTACAACTGGTCCCGGCCCAGAAGTATAACATGAAAGGTTTAGTTTCGTCTCTTTATTTATTTCATTTTGCTCTTCTTAGTTACCTTTTCTTACTCTTTTTCTTTGTTAGCCGCAGTAGGACGGTATCGTGTGTATATATGTAAAAATGTGTGTTTATGTTGAATCTTGTCTTGCTTCATCAATAAAATGCAAAAAATAAAAAAATACAGAAAGAAGGAAGGTGTGCATTTTCAAATTCGTGCGTTTTTTTCCCCCCTGATGCTTTCCATGAATCACGTTGACTTGGGGCATCGCTGAGCGCAGGACACAGCGACGGTGCCTTTGTAAAACACTGTCAGAGAGTTGTTTTGGTGGAACATCTGCGCGTGGAGACGCGAGCTGCGGCATTAAAAATGACTAACTCCCCGCTAAAGAAAAAACCCACATAGAAAGCCGAGCGTCTTTGTCAAAACTCGACATTTTCAGCGCGTAGTTGCAGCTCGGAGGTTGTTGTCTCGCAACGAGGGGGACTTTCAAAACGGCACAAACAGAATGCTCTTGGCTTTTGTTGGAGTTGGCTGAGGACTGGTCTGGAGCACCATTTAGCAGGGATGTTTATCATGTAACGCAGTGAAAGTCAAGGCAGAACCTCAGTGCGGAGGATATATTGTATCTGACCTAAAAACATCTCTCCACTATGCATCGTGGGATTCTTCACCTCCGCCTCATTATTTTCATATCTTTGAACACCTCTTTCTGCTTAAATTAAGTCAGTGATTTACGTCCTCCTACTCCTACTGGGTCTTAAACAAACTCTTCCTCAGTCTTGTGTTGTACTTCGTGCTGCTAAAAAACACATTTGACATTTATTTTTGAGGGTAAGCGCAAACATTTGTCACGTCGAATGTGCTGGAATTCTAAAATGAATGGACAGTATGCACAACTGATAATCATTACAACAGAAATACAGCGAACATCAGGGATAAGCTCCTGTTTTTACTGCAGGCTGTTGTTTCACTTTAAATTTGCTTCCTTAAAGATGCGATGAGAGATGATTTTTGCAGCAGATGTTGGTTTTGTCGTCGTACAGGTTGCACAATCACACGAACGTAGTAATTAATTAAATCAGCGTTACAGTAGCTCACGACACAGTGCGTTCTGCTGAGAAGCATTTATTTATTAACGACTACAATAACCACATGTCAAAACAATGGAAGCACACGCCTTCACTCCGCAAGTAATGCCGACTCAGGTACATTTTTACATAAACCCCAATTTATTAAACATTCATCCAATCTGAGCATGTTCCCTTACAGCTGTGGTACACTGCACACATTTATTGACTCCTGATTGAATAAATATGTCGGCTTCAATCAGGTGTTGCGCTAACACCGTGTTTTGTGAGCCTGAAACATGCTCTGCAGTTTAAAAAAAAAAAGAGGCAATGCGCTGAGAGGGCAAAAGCTTCGGAAGGATCCTCAAACAGCCTGGTATTTATACATACGCTGTACATCCGTTACAGCATCTGGAGAAACTGAGCTGAGGTGTGCATCATCAACTTATGCAAATATGAAGACGGCATAACGATAGACGTCTATCCTGCCATTCGTCTGCCGATGCTCACGTTCAAATACAGTTTTAAAGTTTAGCTTCACCCCCAGTCTGACTCCACCAACTATATGAAGGAGACTGCGAGGAGGTGACGAGGGTCTGAGGGTCTGACGGTGTGTCCCAGTAGTCTCTTATTATTTTTGGGTTCTAACATGACCCAAAGTGTCAGCCATGACGAGAACTGTTTGAATTCTCTAAATCATCAACATCAGCGATCAACGTGACGGACAGGACGCGCTTTTTCATCTGATGCCGCAACTCGTGAATGTGTCGATGTGTTTTAAACAGTAGGTGAACTGTTGGTGTAAAATGTGACGTTACTGTTGTAGCAGAACCTGTGCGTAGTTTGCATTAGTTCTGCCTCGTTCGCTTTATTAAACACACAGATGCCTTAATAAAACTGTAAGCAGTGGACTGTACAATTCAGCAGGAAGACGAATGCAGCTGAATCGGGCTGAGAATAAGGATATTTGTGGGTTTTTCTTACAACATGAAAAGTACGACTTTTGAAAAAAAAACATAAAACTTACAGTGTTGAAACTATGATGTTACTGTAACTCCACTACATCCGCTGGTAAGAACCTTCTGAAATTAATGAAGCAGTGAAGGCACTGAAATGACTGATTTCTGTCCTGAAGTTGAAAAGAGTCTAATAGGCTAATGGTAGTCTTGAGATACTAGGCTGATGAAAAGTACAGGAGAAACCAGACAAACACTGCCTATTTCCCTGATTTCCTGTCCTTTACTAAGAAACAATCAGACTTTGCTGACGGTTCAGGCAACGTGAGCTTTTGGAGCTGGAAATATGAACGTGATAACGTATATCAGACTTCAGCTGACTGCAGCTCCACTGACTCAGGACGACAAACTCCATCCGAGAAGACGAAGCTGGATTTCAAACCAAACGTTTCGTCTGTAAACCAGGCAGAGTACAGGTATGAAGTTGAAGACATGCGACCCGTGTCGACAGCGGAGTCTGTTGCAGCTAATTAGCAAAATACCAGTGACAAATAGAGCCGGTGGGTCATGACGGAGAAAGACATTTTCCAGTTACCTATACCTCTAATTACTTTCCTCCATAGTGATAATGGGTGATGAATGAAACCTGAATTGCTGTCTTGTTCCATACTGTGATACGGCAACACAAATATGTGTGAATTAAAGCTGCAGGAGCTGAAATCAGGGGAAAAAAATGCCAGAGTTTGAAAATACAGACGTTCGTTTCTGCAGCTTCTCCTCTCGGTCTTAATGACAAGACTAAATATAAAGATATTGACACTTTATCACATATTTTCTAGAGCCAGGTTTTCTAGAGCCTGGAAACAAAGTCCAGAGAAGGGGGTAGGATTCTTGTTTCCTCTCAGACCACTCGAATCGCATGGTAATTATGGAATTATGGAATCCAACGCTGCAGCTTTAACGAGAGAAGTGAAGCAGAAAAAGTTACTTTTCCTCGTAACTAAAGACTGAGGCCAGAGTGATTACTTTACCAATTACTGCATTAGAAAAGTATCATGAACCATCTTCATCCCAGACAGACTCTCAGGCCGAGGCTGCGTTTAATGAGAAACTGACTGTGACGCTGAAGCACAAAATAACACAAAAACCTACATGAATATAATGGAGAATATACATTCCCTCACAACAAAAGTTACTGTCTCTGATTAAGTGTGTGTAGACGCCGTAAACAGCATTTTTATCCTGGTTAGATGTTTCCCTCGACTACCCCAAATAAACAAAATGCATGTCCTACAGTCACGATAAACTAAACCTTATGTGTTTTCACTGGAGCACAAACCATGTGCCTCTTTCACACAGACGTGAACCACAACTCTAAGATGGCCTCTGGGGGGCAGCGTTCCTATGCAATGCCCTGAGGACGGGTGGACAATTAATGTACGCACATACGAAGCTGGGGCTGGTTTCGTTGGACCGGATCAACAGGCTGAACTCAGTCCTGCTCAGTGTGAATCATAAACAGTATCTTTATAATAAAAAGCAGTAAATGCTTTGATTTGATTCACTGTTACTGGTAACAGTAGGTGTTATAATTAGACTGTGATTTACAAATGAACACATTATTATTATTGATATAACTGTGTTTTGTTTTTTTCTTTTCAAACAAACAACCAATGACGAACTGAATTAGTAAAATTACATTTTTTTGTACTAAATTTACAAAACTGAAACTGTTTCTGCAGCATTTCAAAGACCAGCATTAAATGAACTTGCATCCATCGCTCTGTTTCTGTCTAGTTACCGCATTCGCTGTTTTTAGACTTTGTTCCTGTTCAGTCAGAGAAATCTCGTCTTTGTTGGGTTTGAAGTGCAGTGAATTCAGGTTAAACGTGTGATGTGATCGACGGTGGAAGAGGATCCATCCACGTTCAGTCTGTTGATGCTGATTGTAATCCTTAAACACAGCGATCTGTTAAAAACTCTCCATTCTGTGTCAGTGTTTTTTAACAGAAGCTGAACATCTTCGAGAGCTGAACTGTATTGTATTGTGTTCATAATTACACTTATTTTACGTATGATTCCTAATTTCCCATTGACCTCACGTGGGCCGTACGATGCCCAGGTCTAAACTGATGACTCATTTTCAGTAATATGCACAACACTGGGATGTAAGAGCTTCTATAACCAAACATAAAACAACATAATGGTCCTTTACGTCCCTTTTCACTCCTTTGTTGCATGATGGTCCACACGCACGAACAGTTAAATATCTTAAATAAAACCGCATCTTGTAAGAAAATAAAATGATTCATGAATGTTCCTTTTTGAACTTATGCCTTAACGTTAAGTCTTGCTTCTATTCTTCATATCAAGACTGTACTGGCATTTTAAGAATAAAATGACACGTTTGAAATGTATGAGGAAAAGTGCAGCTGAATACATACGTCTAATGTCTTCAATACAAATCCATTCATGTCCTCAGTAATAGGGACACAAATGAAAGACTCATGTCTGTTTTGTAATGTGTCTGTTTTCAACTGCTATGACATACAGCACAAAACACCCGAGACTTGGCGACATTATGGATGGATGAATCTATGAAACATTCATCAGTGTCATCCAGACATTATTAGACTGTGCACATGCAGTGAGTCATACCCGGTGCAGACGGAGAGCACGGGCAGAGCAGAACAAAACCCGCCTAAGATTTGGGTTTAAATTGCTCACTTTACTCTGTGTAAGATTTCAAAGGGCAGCCTTCGCTATCTCCAGATTCACTGATTTGCTGTTTCTGCCTCGGTGACAGTAACCTTCAGGTCAACTCCGTTCTCATCCCACTCTAACTGTGCTCATCGCTTCTGTCGTATACAGATGTTTAAGAGTAGGATACATTTAGAAAATATAGTAAAAATAAAAATAAGTGCAGTGTGATTCAAAACGGACAGAAAAGCTGTAGCACAGAAAACGACACCACACTTTTTAGTGGAAAGTGTTCGCGTGGCGGCTTTGTGCAGCATTATATTTTATTGTTTTCTTGACAGATCTGAACTTCTGTTGACATTTTTAACACCACACAACTGCAGTGAACACGTGGTTGTTCAAAAGCAACGTGGACGGAGGTTTGACGTGTTCAGGTTGTCTGTCCCGTCCTGTTCACTTGGACTCAAGGACGAACCGATGAGAAGCACATATACACAACAAGAAATACCACTGGTAAGAGTAAAACTAAATAAATCCTACATACCTGTGGGGATGACGCTGTAAAAATGCTGTGAAATTTAGGCAAAAAAAAAACAAAACCCAATTTGATTATGTTTAGCAAAAGATCCTGGTTAAGACTAAAAGAAGAAACTTACATGATGAACGTATAAAAAAACATAAACCGCTTCTACCTTTGGTTTGAAACACGACACGAAGCCTGGTCTGTTGTTCCACCACAACCGCCTGCTGAGGTCGTTGTTACTTAACGCCACCCGTCACCCCCAGTGTGGGCGACGTCTACGGACTGACGTCGACTTCCGTCCGGTTCCCTGCGTCAGCGTCGATGCTATAGGGGAACCTCAGGCGTTAAAAACAGACGCCACGGGCTCAGAATGTGACGACTGGGTTTTCTATGAGGCTTCAGCCAAACTAAACCCTACGAAGGAGGATAAGGGCCACACCGAAGACTGATGAAAAGAAAAGAGAATAAAGTCAGGATTCTACAAGTAAAAAAGAAAAACGACCACACAACGACCAGATAAACCCTGGAAGTATTTAGTTATTTATACTAAAGTATAATTTAAGTAGATGCTCTACATTCCTCATTTTAACACAAGTGGGAGCCGGTTCCTCTGATATTTACCCTCCTTTAGGACTTTAATCTCATAAAATTATGAGTTTTTTTCTTGAAATATTACAATTCTCGTAACATTATGACTCTTGTTTTTTAATCTTCGCCGTGGCCCTAATCCTTCTTGGTAAAAACCTCAGAAGTACACATCCAGTAAGAGTTTGTTTTTCCTTTATCTGTCTCCAACTGCCTCCTCCTAAGGTTTGTCCCGTTTAACGACGTCGCTCCATTCTTTTATTTTCATGCACTAACTCACGTAAACGCCGTCCATTTCAATCCCCCTCAAGGATCGACTGCTAGCGTGGTTTTTCCTGGTTCTACGCTAATTATGACAGAATTTGACACAAATGCGGCGGCGTTAAAATGATATGACATTTTATATCCAAAAAATGTTCTACATAGCACTTTTTTGTCCATTAATCAACGCCGTCCTCCTCCGTAAAGTGGAGATATATTCCTCTCTAAGAGAAGACAGTGTTTGTCACTGGAAATGATTCACTGCAATCAACAAAAAATAAAGCCCTTCAAGGTCTTCACTACATATATTATATGAATCTCCACAGACAGGGATGTAAAGTGCACCGTGTCTCGTTGGCAGACGAATACGACCCCGGCGTCGTGACTCATGGGTTGTCATTTTGGTAAACTGTCTCACACGAACCGCATCAGTCTCTTCAAAGCTTACTATGAATTTTCTGTTGCTATTTTTAGATAGCAGCGATACGACGATGGACTGGGTCGGCCGCATCCGGATGAATGCAAGAAAGAGGTTTGTTTAGTCGAAAAGAGACAAGGCAGCATTAAGTTATGAATAACACAAACATCATTCCACAAACTGGCCCATCGCTGCGAGCGGGTCCCGTCACCATCCGGTTGTGCATCCACTGAGCGCGCTCTCAGCTCGGCTCCAAACGCGTCAAAACAAGTTAAATCCTGGAACCGTGGACTCTCGTTCCTCGTCTACACGGAGAAACACTGGGATAAAGCGACAGCGAAGACCTACTGTTTTGTTCAGGTGCAGAGTCGGTTTTTCAGGCCTGACGCGAGGAGAGAGATGTTTGGAACCGATGCACCAAACAACAAGCTGTAAAGTTTTAAAAGTCCACCACAGAACTTTGTTGGAATCTCTTTAAGCCGATTGTCAAATCAAATAAAGTACAAGTCAATGATGTTTCAAGATTTTGTTTCAGTTTTCACACTGAACTGGATGGATCATAAATAAATAAGTACTAGGACTAAGTGAATGTTCTTTTGCTCGAGACCGCAGAGTTTCGACGACAGACAAAGTAGAGTTTAAGTCATTCATTTGATCAGATGTAGCATAAAATACACAGATAATCATAAAACATGTGAAAGTCATTCATGGCTGATTGGTCTATTCCTGATGTAAGTGATGAATCCTACGAGACACGTTTCCATCCAATGCATCACGCATTTTAACAAAGTGACTAAAGTAAATGTGAATTTCTGTGTTTTATGTTTTCATCCACATTTGGAGTTGGTTTCCAGTTAGATTGTACTTCATACACTAAACATACGACCTGAGCTGATCAGAGATATCTTTGACAAAAACCTGAAGCTGGTTGACATCTTCTGACCCCTGAATAAAAACAGCCTTTGTCTAACATTTGTTTCTGCAGCTCTTCACACACATGGTGGCATTTCGTTGCATCTAATATGACATTTTTGTTAGTTTCTTGTATAAATTCAGTTTCCTCGTTGGTCCACACATGGAGACAGATCATTTTTCACTAAATCCCAAAGATGATTTTCAGATTTTTAAGGTAGATTTCATCAGGTAGATTTGTGTTCAAATCATATTTCTGATTTAATATATAATATATATTAAAGACTTCCGAAATGGTGTTGACATAAAAAAAAAAAAAGAGTGTAAATTAGATTTTTCCTCACTTTTCTGATGCTTCAAACGGCTCATATTACACTGGGAGGATAATGTCCCCTCCCACTTTTCATCAGCAAACGTTCTGATTGGCTGACCACAGATCCCTTAGCAACCAACAGTTATGAACAGTTCAAGGGTCATCAGTGTTCTGTACACATCCAGAAAGTCTCCAGAAGTCAGATCCATCCACTGGTCTGTAAACATGTGTCTCCTTTGGAGGCTGAGCAGTAGTTCTGATTCACTGAAGCAGGAATAATACACTTTTCATCGATAGTTTTCCAGACGTGGACACTGTTCTGTTGCTAGTGAGCGACAGGGGACGGGACTAAAACACGTTCAAAAAAATACCTGGAATATGATTGGTTCTTACTTCTTACTAAAGGATTAAGGATTTTCTAATTGTCTTGTTTCGTGAGGAGGACGTCTTGTAGAGGACTGGCAGTGCTGAGCAAGTTCATATTTTTACAGCTTTTATTTTATATAAACCTAAAAACACAATAAAAGTGCATTTTTCACTTTAACAATAAACAATGAACTTTTCCATTTTCGGTCGCAGAAAACACACCCAGAGTTAAGTCCGACATAAGAACAGAGACATGTCAACACACATCTTCTCAGCCTTACGTCGCGCCAGCCGCCACCGCTTGAGAACTGACTTTCAGAAGAGCTCTCACTCTGAGTGGTCACACATTATGAAGTTTAAAATAATAGTGGTAGGAGCTCTTGAGAAGCGTATACTTATTTTCTGTATTGCTGTACTGAAAATGTGTTAGCGGCAATAAGCAGCTTTCACATTATCCGAGTTCATGTCAGCCTTTGGAGACAATGCTGTTTCGGGTTCAACTGCATGAACGCTGCATTGGCTTCAGCGCTCAGGAGAAGGTATTTGCTTCCTGTTAGTATTTAATAAAAATAAGGAAAGTTGGGACAACGCTGTCATGAAAAAAGACAGGTGAGACTTCAACTTTTAAGACAGTGTTTTAATGATGTGACAAATGTACTATCAGAAAGAGACCGCAATTTCACCGTAACATATTTTGATTCGGCTGTGACATCAGTGATTAAGGAGGATAGCATGTGATAAGCAGTAATGGGCTGTCACTGTATTATCTAGTGTCAGGGAGGAGGATGAGGAGGAGGAGGAGGAGGAGGAGGACGACGAGGAGGAGGAGGACGAGGAGGAGACGGGAAAATGGAGAAAGGACAGTAGCATGTGGAGAAAAAGTGCTGCTGACAGTCTCATCTTTTCCTGAGGCCAGTAATGTTATTTAGAGGAATACATTTACCGACAGCAACCAGACAAAATATAATTTTCGATAAGTAAACTGAAGCCGAAATAAACACTGAGAAACACCAGTTGCTCTTGATAATTTACAAAGGAGTCGACAGGAAGTGGTGGAGCAGAGAGAGGTTTCTCTAAAGGCGACAACGCGTTGAGCGTAATTGCAGACTTTTCTCTTATTTACCAGAGCACTTCTGTTGACTGACTGGAGAAGTCTCTGCTTAAATCTTCTACACTCAGTAGGAATAAACTCAAAGTTTCTTCACCGCATGGATTTTTAAGATAGTTTCTACAAACCACCCTGGCAACCTGTTTGTGCTTTTGTTTACTGTAAGCTATTTCCCAATTAAAGGGGTAATTATTTTCTCCTTGAAGCTATACTGTATCTTCAGGGGTCTATGCAATCCCTCTGTTTGTGATGTTTTATTATATGCATAAGCCTGCAGCTGCTCAGCTCTAAACTTATGGCAAACAGCCATTAACATTTGTTACTTTTAGTATCTAAAGATGTGTTTTTAATTAAAATTCTGAATTATTCAGAAAAGAGTAATGGAAAGATAATGTAACTTGACTTGAAATAATAAAGGAAATCCATTTTATTTAATCATTTTGAAGCTCCTGAGAAATCGAAATGTCCTGACGTGGTTTTCATTATAATATGTACTGATTGATCATAAAATGCAAATTGGTTTTAATAAAGGTGAAAGGTGACATATACCTTCAGTAAAGTGTCTTCTCTTGTACAATGTTAGTATTTGCATTGTCTTTGCTATTTGAAATAATTCAACCTGAAGATTCTAATAACTCATACTTGCTTCAAGGTTGTAGCTTTTCTGTGGTTTATTAACAATAAACAAAATATGTGAATGACGAAAGATTGAATCCTGGCAGGATTGTGTTCTCTGGAAAGCACCGGGACTGTGTTACAGCACAAAGCTTGTTTATGTTTGTTTAGATTTACGGTCTTCAGGGTAAAACAGACTTCTTCTGAGAAATGATGTAATAATCCAAGAATCTCATGTTTCCATAAACCACACACACACACTGTGCTTGAGTGGAATTCACATTATTCCACATAGATTCATGAGATTTGAAGCACTGAAGGAAAAGAGATGAGCTTCATATAAACAACAAACGCACGAGACGTGACCGTTTCGAGGCTGCAGTTTCACCGAGCAGCGATGAAGAAACAAGATGGTCGACAGTTTTAACCTTTTAACATCCGCGTTTAACGCACACCCCAAAGCAAACGTTAGCTGAGCTTTCACTTTGGGTTTGACGGTTATAACAGAAGAGGAGCATGTACTATCCATTTGAAAGAGAACGTCTCGTAGTTTCTGTGTTTAGTACGTGGCTGAAACACACCAGTTCAAAGACGGTTCACACGTTACTCCAACCCTTCCTCGCTGGTGACCCGCTGGATGTTAAGACTGAAATGGAGAAGCTTAGCTGAGGTCAGACTGAGGTAGACATCACGCAGTCAAACATGAGCAAGACCAGAAGGTCATCCAAAATGTGGAGAGACAGAAACAGTACATTTGCAGAAACTAGGAATACATCTTTTCAGGCCTTTGAACGTCTCTTAGGCTAATGCCAGGCAATAGACAGGTCCCAACATGTTAGCGTAGCCGCCGCCGCCGCCGCCGCCGCCGCCAATAAAAGTCTGATAAAGTGTCCAAAATACATCTTACTGTCCGTGTAATGTAAAGAAACATTAAACACAGCGTACACGATTCAACAATCTTTGCCATTCGCGCCACGTCCGAACTCGGTGAACTTCGTCTTCACTCACATCCATTTGACTCTTACCCATAATGCTTTAGTGGCGCTCCTTTCTGCGCTCTGGTCATGTGACCCACATAAAGGTACTTTTTTAAAAAATTTTTATAAAGCATTCAATTTTAAATCAATCACAGTTTTTAAAGGTATGTTTTTAAAAGATTTATTTTTTTTACCATTTTTACCGTTTTTTTATTATTACAGATTATTATTTACGTCGCATTTGTTGTATGTTGTGTTTCTAGTTACTTCTTAATTATTCTGTTCTTATTTACTGTGTCACACATTTTATTAACTTTACTTGCACATGCACGTATTTATACTAGTTTCTAACAATGGCCAGTCATTTTGTCTGTATTTCCTTGCATTGCTAATATCTTCTGTTCTGCCATCATTCTAGCATTAGAGAACAGTGACACCTGGTACTTAACGCTGCTGTACTAGATTATAATAGTCTCTATGGCTCTATATGCCAGCTGTGCTGAACAATACTGGACAGATGTCATTAATCACTGAATGTCTTTTCATGGGAGGTTGTAACGATCAGACATTAAAGTAGTTTTTCACACACAGATCCGTGCTTTGTTGCTCTGACTATAAGTGCAACCTGTTCAAAGAGAATAACACTGGCTGCTGCAGAGGCCGATTAAGTCTTCTGGCTCTGAACATGACAGCAGAGCAGGAGGTTGGGAAGTTGAAGAGATGAAGCTCCAAATAAGGTAACAGGCACAACCCCCTCGATGTTGGAATAAGGTTGAATCATTGTTAGGTTTTTTGCTTTTTTCGTGCTCTTTGTCTTCAGGCCAAGTAGTGCTAACACAAGTTAATGCCTCTTCTGTTTGATCATAGTCAGTGTGATACAAGGAAGTATCCCACATGACTTAGTGCCAAGAATGAGTCTGGACTGTAATATCAAACGCAGTGAAGCCGCGGCAACAATAGTGGTTGTTCCTGTTTTACATCAGGAGCGAGTGGTTTTTTTTTCCATACTGACTCAAGTAAATGAAGGGTCACACATAGTATTACATATATATCCTTTATTTCAACAGGTGAAGTCCTCATTGAGATTAAAATCTCTTTTCCAAGAGTGACCTGCATAGACACTGTTACAACAACGAAGACAAAGAAGATCAAGTTCAAAACGATTTCAGTGCAAATTATTAGCAATGGCATAGACCGAGACTACTATTCTCTCGACCCCTTAAAATAGACTTAAATTCCCCCAAAGTGACAAGGTCTGACAGTTTCAGGTCCTTCTGTAAATTATTCCACGAAGAAGGAATAATTTACTTACTTACCAACCTCTGTTCTAACTCTGGGAACCATTTGTAGGACGTTCTGAGAGTGGAGCCCATTTGGTTTGGTTTTTACACATGTATGTACAAAGAAGAAGTTTAGAATAATGTTAAACTACATGAATTTGATAGACATCACATATGCTGCTTTCCCACTGATGCATCAGCTCGACTCGGCTTGGTTTCGCCGCCGGTGCATTAAAAGCCTGTCAGCGTGGCTGGTCGTCATAGCAACGCAACGTAAGCATACCGTGACGTCCTCTTTTACATCACGTGTAGTGTTGCTTTAGCTCGCGTGGCGACTTTTCGAGAGTTCACTTCGAACGCGCTCGACATTTCGTGGAATCACGGCTGACGAAGGTGACATTCAGAGTCAGTTTCTTTTTTTTTGATGTATTCACAGTAAATCGTTCTGTCATCGCAAACAAATTTATTTACACATACAAAAAAAACAGATAGAAATACAAAATGTTATTTACAGGGAGGAGAAGTGAAGGAGAATCGCTCTGCGGGCCTTGACCAGTGGCATTCTCCAAGCAACATATCTCATAAAATAATCATGTGAATGTAATATTCACAATTCATAGTAGAAGACTGTTAAGGATGACGCATCTGTCTCTACAGTCGTAGTCTTATACACATCAGAAACTCACACACGTCTGTTTACAATAAATCCATGGACAAAGACTAACCTTAGCAGACGGACAGGTTTTCATAAGGCATCTAACCTGCCACTTGAGACCTATCTGAGTCCAATCTAAAACACAGATATGAGTTAAATAGCTCATTTTAGTTTATTAGCTTCGAGATTCATTAACATAAAGCTGCCTTTTATTGATTTTTTTGTGGGTCTTTGAGGACGCTGTGGGTGGAATTGAGCTGTTGTAGACTAGCTTTCAGTTCTACTGGTTGCTTTCATATTATATTTTTCTGCTGTATTTTATATTTTTCTGCATATTAGAGCTTTTACCTTATACAGCTTTGTACTGCGTGTCACATTCACAGTCTGAAATGATGCTCTGAGGTTTGCTTTAAAGGGCTGCTTCACCCAGAGTCCATCGTTTTAGGTATCAAACGCTCACCCTCTTTATGCTTCAAACGTGGCTTTTTAACATTTGTAGTTTTCTCATTAACAGAGAACAACACAAGCTGGACTTCTCTGTTGTCCATCTGCGTGTTCATTTTGCAGCAGACGGTCATAGATTTGTCAAAATATGTTACTTCTGGCAAGACATATGAGCTGCGATGAAAGAGACAACTTGACATGGAAGCAGCAGATTCACTGATGTTTTGGTGAAAAGAAGATACAGATGGAAAGCACAAAAAAAGTGGATTAGGCTGTTAAGAGTTTGACAGGTTTCTATGGACGTATTAATACTGCATTTCCACTGTGAAAACGTACAACTGTTAGAAGTTTTGAGGCTTTCTGTATTTATACCGGTCACAGATGGTTTTTAAACCACAAGTATTTACCAAAATAGAGCCGTCGGGGATGTTTATGCCTGAATAGAAATAGTGTTTCTAAGTGAATGTTTCAGGCAGATGTTTTTGAACCATGAAAAATAAACGGAATCAGCCTCGATTCATGATTTTTCAATTCTAGCTAGCGCTTTTGTGTGTGGTTTAAACTCACAAGGTCAGGAATCAAACTAAACTGCCGAACCCTTTGAGAAATCTTTCACTGGTCGAATTCTTTCCTTGTACATATTGAGCTGCATGTGTCAAGTAAATAACAGGTATCACCATTATTTGGCATCAAACCCCTCCCTGCAATGATGGAAAAACACACGCTTACCCGCATGTAAAGCCATTAAGACATTAAACGAACAAGCATCTGAAAACAACCGAGCAAAAAGCAAAGCGAAAGCACACGGTCTCTCTGCTGGATTCGTTCTACAAGACATAAAATACAACAAACCTCCAGTCTGTGATTTCGCTCGTCCCTTCGGGCTACATGTAAGAATAACAAACACATTAGCGCCGCGTTTCTCCTCATCTTATTCACTGTAGTCACTTTGTTGTTTTACACACTCAGGTTTTCAAATTAGAAAAAAACCAAACAAACGTAGAACTGATGACATAAAATGGTTCATTGGTTTATTCTGTTCCCAAAATAAAAAAAAAAAAAGAAAATACAGGCTGCGTTGGCAGTATGTTGGGATGAGAGATTTCTGATTGGGATGAAACCGAATCAGTCAATTAATCAAACAAACAATTCAAAATGCTTTGCAAGTCACTGACAAAATGTACATAAAAGAGGACAGAGCTCGGGAAGAATGAAGGTTAAAGCAAAGGGCAAGGACCGTGGCTTTGAAGTGACTCCAATGTGGCTTTTGTAAATTAATGCTACAGAGATTTTCATCACATTTGAACCATAACTACGAGCTGCTACGAGGAAAACCTCTGTGACCGCTGTTACTCAGAGTTGGAGATAACAGGTACTTCACGCATTTACAGCAACACACATGTGTAATGTAACAGGTAGAGAACAGAATATCTGTCTGTATCTGTCTGTATACAGCAACGAGGTGCATAAACCCCATTATCACTATAAAACTGAGCGTTGGACCAACAGACGTCCGACGCGATCACTATAAGCGGGTTCCACTGCATTTTAAAAACCTAAAAGATTCTGGACTTTTGAGAAATCACTCATGGTTACGGCCCATGAGTGATTACAGGTTTTAGTACTTCTGTTGGTTTTGTTGTTCGTGTTATGAATACTAATAACCCATAATATAAAATACTACATGAAAGCTAGACTGAAAAGATGTTTTAGATGTTACATCTTTTTCTTCAATCAGAGGTGTATCTCCCTGCCTTAAAAAAAAACGAACCCAAAACGTTTTATTTATCTCACAAGCAGCCTATGTTCGCTGTATTATCGGTAGATTCCAGTACGAGCCGCCTCTCACACTGACTCCCGTGGCCTTCGGTGTCAAGAGTACGCAGCAGAGGAACATGAGCAGGACAAAACCCTGGAGTGAACCCTGAGTAAAAGCTCAGCTCTCAGAAATAACCCCATTCAGCTTCTGCCTGAGGTTTTCTGCTCAAAAAAAAAAAAAAAAAAACAGAAATCCAGTTTACACAACCTACACTGAATCAAAATTAAACAGTTAAAAAAAAAAGATGAAAAGTTTAGAAAGGACTGTTTGTGGTTAAATTTGAAAAAGTTAATCTAGAATCTGGTCACGTCGAGGCTGGTCCATCACACTTATTGATGAAATATGAGCCCCACTGACATCCCTCTGGCCTCACGAATGTGCACAAGAGGAGGCCCATCAACAGCACCACAGAGAATCTACAGAAAGAAAATAGCGGTGGATCAAGAGGGGCAATCAGCGGGCTACATGTTGCGTGGCAACAAGCAGGGGGTTGATTACCTCCAGTTGGTTTGCACGGGAAAACTGAAGCCAAATCAATTCTTCAAGGCACACCTTCAACAAGTACACTGCAATGATTTTTACCAATTGGAGGAAATTCGTGGTGCTGATCCAAAGGTATCTTGGTGCAATCTGTTAATTCTCTCACTAATGTCTGCAAAGCGCAGTCTTTCTTACTCACCGTCGGATATTTGCATCCGTGTGAACAGCAAAGCCAGTGAAAATTAAAAGACAGCGGTAGAGCAGAGGACATGGCGGAGACGCAGTTTTACATATATATTCACAGACTTCTGTTGCTCAAAAACTGCCCACTTCATGTCAATTTAAATACTGTATATTAATTAGGATAAGAGATTTTCGTGTCAGTTTGCTTTGTCTTACAAAGGAAGCACTGGAAGAAACCAACAGCGCAGGGAAAAGGGGGACGTTGTGACTTTTTGAAGCGTTATCTGTCTTAAGAAGCAGGCGTAGGACAACATACACGTCTTATACATCGTGCACAACGCTGTACATTACACGTGCAATACTAGTCCCCAAACACCACGTACTTCGTATATTTGATGCTGAAATACCTCCGTCCAACGGTCTGCAGATGTTACTGCAGTAGTTATGCTGTTTTGCATATCTATATCTACAGCATATGAGGAGATCTGTCTGTCAGTACATCTCACTGTCTTTCTCCGTTATGTTTCAGATCACTTTGCTCAGTTATTTTATGGAAGGTACTTGGTTATAACGGAGATGCTGCTGATGCTGTTGAACTTACTTAACATATTGAAGGGAAAGAGAAAGTGAACTCAGGTGATTTAAAGCGTAACTTTGTGAAGAGCTTCAGCCAGGATTGTGTTTTACCGTTTCCCGTTTACAGTTCACTACTTGAATGACTTACTTCCTGTTTACTGTACACTGTGTATGTGTGTGTGTGTGTGTGTGTGTGTGTGT
>JAPQRN010000931.1:0-12634 GCA_037367275.1 Coranthus polyacanthus | reverse complement strand
TGAGTTATTCGTGACAACGCGACTGGTCCCTCTTTAAAAACGGTTTCAGATTTAGTTTAAAATGATTTCAGTCAGAAAGCGAGCATTCATGAAACTATCAGCAGCACGAAATGGCTCGACGGCGAGGCATGGAATGGTTTGCCTTCACACGTCGCAACTTCAACAAGTCGAACAGTTTTCAAAATATCTGAAGGTGCAGAACAGCACCCCCTGCTGATTGTAATTTTGTATTATTTGCCGTTCACTACGCGTTACTATGTCCTGTTTTATGAATTCTATACTGTATTTGTGTGGCTGTCGGGCATCAGCGTTGCGTTTTGAGACCTTGTGCATGCGTTGCGTGTCTGTGCTCTGTGTGTTGCATTATCGCTGGAAGAGTGGCTGTCGTACGGGCAGCAGCTAATAGAAAGCCAAAGAAAGAATAAAGAACCTTTGTCGACACATGATTACAAAACAATTACAACCTGACTATGTTGCAACGTCAGCTGGAACAAACCAGCCTAGATAAAAATGAATGAATAAAATGCCAAATGAAAATGTAGATTTTGTTGGAAGAGGAGCCACCTTTCATGAGTCATCTTCTGCCTACGTTTTGACAGGGTTCGCGTTTCACACATTGCATTCTGTTAATGGATGCCACCTGTCAATTATTATTCTCTTTTTTTTTTTTAATAGTGTGTTAATAGATACTCCGGGCACACGTTTAACACATGTGCGGTTTCGCAGGGATTCACAGACAAATGACACAGTGACGGCGCGTAAAGAGAAGACGATGTGCACTCGGGCAATGCAATTGGATTTAATAGCACATCAAAGACACTTTTGCTCAATTAAATAAGTGGTGCAAGAAGATCTGTGTGAAAAGACGCCGTGTCCGTGGATCTTTCAACAATTGCTCCCCTTTCCATGGCTGTTGCCGATGTGAACAGTGGGACAGCAGGAAGACAAACACATATACACGACTTCTTACAGAAATACACTCATTTTGTCTTATTCCTGAACGTGCTTCCCACAGGTGTGCTCTCATATCTGCGCTCACGGTAGCTTTGTATGGCCTCGCTTTGAAATGTGTCACGGGTCTCTTGTGTCAGCCTCCTCTGTTGCTTGTCCATCTGCAGGTCATGGTAAGTTGTTTACCATCAGGATGATTTCCATCTTGAGGCACCGTACCAGTTTCAGAAAGGTCACATTCAATTCATTCAACTTCGTCGTACATTACAGGCGTACTTAAATCACGTGGCACATCATCCATTCGGCGAGACGCAAGCCTTCTTTCCAGTCACCTAGTAAAAAGACCTCATTTATATGTTTCTCCCTATAAGGCACTACACGCCCCCTGTGATGTGTCTCTCAAAGTGGCATTTTTTTGAGCTGACTTCTTCTTTGTATTCACACCGCAGGGAGTCAGCAGGAAAATAGTGAGTGAGTCACAAAGTTGCCTCAGAAGTGAAACCTTAAGCTCTCAGAACCAATTCATTCCTGTTGAAGGATTCTTTCCAGAAAAATCAGTGGTTTTCTGCAAAATTAACTCAATTAAAGCTGCAGAGTTTCAGTGGGCAAAAATTTCATGGTTAGGCGTCTGGGAGGACTCGAGACTTCTGCGCCTACTCCTACCCTTTGCTTTCAGGCTGTAGAAAATCTACCCCTGGTGCACATTTTTGCCAATCACAGGCATTTTCAGACAGGTAGGTGAGGTTAAATATGTGATTAACAGCTGTAATTACCGATCGCTGTTCAGATTCAGTCAGACGCGACCTGGATGTGATCGTACTGCTTTTCTCCGATATAGAGATCTGCACCCGATCACGCCAGAGGCGCCTGTTCTGCCCGATCTCGCCTCAACACTGCTGTGTTTTGACAGGTGTAGCTCCAGAAAGACTGGGTACTGGCACCACAGAAGTGAGTTCACTCAAGTCTCACCCCCTGCATCACCAAAGGAACATTTGAAAATGAATCCAGTCAGAGTTCAACTTCTTTCATGAGTTAATTACCAGCACATATTACCCATGGATTTTTTATGGTGTAGCTGTTCTGATTCACCTTGTTGTGATCTGGTCTGGAATAAGGAAATGAGAGATGATTATCATAATTTCTATATATATCCTTCAGGCAAACACAAGGGATTAAAGACAACCTTTCTGGGGGCTACCCTAATCAATATGTTTCTCATTAATGATGTGAATATATAGATATATATAGTGATATGAAGCACCTGCAACCCATCCATGACCTAGCCCTTCTGATCTGTGCATAATGAGGGGAGTTTTTCATCTGTTGTCATTTCACATCACCTGCTCTGCAACTGTCAAAGTCTGTTAAGAGCTGTTACATCGTCACCTGTATATACTGCCTTTATTCCGTCTGCCTTTATTCATCTGCTCGCTTATTACCACCGATTGTTTGGCCACTGACCTGCTTTTGAGTCCACACCTTTGTACAAGAAAGCATGTATTTCTAGTGGTTTTGGACAACTGCAACAGTGGCCTCCGTTTGGGTACAAGCAACAAAACTTGTTATTGGCAGTAATTCATTGTTGGCTTCGGTCATTTAATTGGGTTGAACTTGGCTTATCACCAGACACGCTTCGCTTCTGTTAAAAGGTTGTTAAAAGCTGCAATACGATCCGGTGTTGTACAGCACGTATCATGCGCGTACGGAAGAGAGTGAAAGTGTGAAAGAGAGCATGATATTACGACAGCAAAGCCTCAAAGGAACTCGCGGCAGCTAGATGTCGAGCACCGCACAGAGGGCTGAAAAGAGCAGTGAAGAGACGATAAAGGACCGAACGAAAGGCGCTTTAAGAGGAGTCCACGGGGAGAGAGAAAGGCACTTGTTCTATGATAAAAGCAGACCTCCAGCAGCGTGGCCTTTAATATTTCACCTCACTGCACCTCATTTTGTTCCCAGGCAGACCTCGCTGTCTGGCCCAAAAGTCTCACAATCCCCCCTGGGGGGGCTTCAGCTTTAAGCAAACAAAAGCATCATTCTGCCCGAATAAACACAAACCGCCACATACACACATGGCAAGAGACACATAAACAGGCTTTATTAAGAGGCTTCGGGTCAACTCTTTCTTCTGCAAACACCACGATTTTGCTTTGATTATGTAAGACTGCAGATGCCATAACAGCTATGGTGGTTACAAGTGTCTCTAAAGAGGAATGTCACCGGTTCTGGTGTTTTAATCTTAAAGACCCTGCTTCTTTGTCTCTCCTACTCATTCATCCACCTCCTCTTCTGCTGTGTTTGATTTGTGTGACACCCTACTTCTTTGTATTGTGTGGCTCCATATTAGTGACCTTCCTTTAATCCTGCACTCTCTCTCAAGTGACAGCTTATTACGCTAAAAAGCAGGAGCGCACTAGAACTGTTGCTCTTTAAGTGTCTCCTGTGCCGTTCAGCGCTGCTCAAAGTAGTTACAACAAGCCCCAGTTCACAGCAGTAACCGTAAGAGTAATGTTGGAGTTAATTAATTCAGAAGCTATTTAATTTTGTATGCTATACTTGAATTAATAGTTGATGGATATAGCCAAATTCATTTAATATCCAACACTCATGATACTGTGAGTATGATATGTTCAGTGGCTGGTGGTGAGAGATAGTTATTGTCTCTGCTAGGGGAGATGTTATTCAAGAGACTTGCGAGTCCAGCTGCGTTTTCTACCCCCCACCCCCCACCCCCGGTTGTGTGATACGTGTTAAGAATAGTCAGAAATGCTGCTATAAAATGAAGTGAAGTTTCAGATTTAGTGTTGTAAGTTCGACAATGTAACTTCTTTGTACGCAGGTGCATTTCCAAGGTAGCAATCAGAATCTGACAGATTCTCGCCAGAGGTGGCAACAGTCCACGCATTCTTTACTCAAGTAGAAGTACAGATACTTGTGCAAAACATTTTGAGGTAAAAGTTAAAGTATCGTTTCAGCTTCTTTGCCCAAGTACAAAAGTACAAGCTCTGAAGCGTACTCATGATTCTGTGCAGCTGTAACTGAAGCTGACATCCTCCAGTGTTAGTCAGTATTAGTTCTCCTGCTCTCGGACATGTCTTTAAATAAACGATACCTTTTCTCTGCCATCAAGCGTCCCTCTCTTGTCTGTTTTGTCTTTCACGTCGCCACGCCTGTCACGCGTGATATGCACTGCTCTGTACACCGAGGGGTATTTTCTGTGTTAATGTCTCATGCATGTAGGTTAAAAACCGTCTTGATGTTGGTGTTTTTATGACGCGAGATAAAAAAATTATAATCGATAAATCTCCCTTGAATGCATTAATGAGCCTGTTTTGAAAATGTACGGGGTAGAAAGTACAGATATTTATGTTAAAACGTAGGGAGTAAAAGTACAGATGCCTGAAAAATCTACTGAAGTACAGTGAGGACGTATTTGTACCAACTTCCTTCCCACCTCTGGTTCTCGCCTCCTCTATGCTCTGTTTTCAGTCTTATGGACAAAACTTCAACCCAGCCTGAAAGAGTCTGCCAGTGAATTCTCTGATTGTAGTAATTCCGTGGACATGTTTTTTGCTCCAAAGTTCTGATGCTTTGAATACTCGAATGAGGAGTCGCAGGCTTATTGAATGACTGCTGCACTGCATTCTGTTTATCAACCAGATATGAAAATGACTGCCCACGACTGAGCACATTTTGATGAAACATGTACTGCTCCTGCTGTCATTCAACCTACGCGCAGCGAAGGGATAATCAGGCCACAGCAGACGACTTGAACGTTATCCCAACATTAAAATCAGAGAGGGTCCGTCCATGTGAAATCGCTGGAGGCCTCCCGGCTGACCATCTCGTCATTTACCTCACACTTTTCCTGTTGAAATTCTTGCAACTATGCAGCCTTTTCACTTTTATACATTTTCCGTCTCTTCATTGCGTGTCATGTCGCATGTCATCAGGTACGTCTCTAAAAGCTTCACGGAGCACAGTCATCACAGTACCTGTAAGTTGTCTTTGCTTTCTCTTTGTGTGTACCCTTGCTGTCTTGCATGTGTGGGCGTCCAAGCTTGTTCTGTTCATTAAAAGAAGCAGAGCTAAAAGGTCAAACAACCCGAGTCTATCAAACTAGACTATGGAACTAGCTGTGTGGTGTCTGTTTTTTTTCCCTTTTTCTTCATCCCTAGTGATTTTCAAGGTACAGAGCATATTACGCTGCGCTTTGTGTGAACGTACGACATGCAACTCCCAGCTATGACATGCACAGTTTACTTTTGTGTGTTTTGTGCGTGGACTTGAATTGAACCGCTCGTTGCAAAAGTACATACGTGTTGGAGAGCGATCAGAGCCGGAAGTTTGAGATTTTTTTTAGCGGCAGGAATAGTTTTTTACATAAGGACAGGCGACACATTAAAGGAAAAAAAAAAAACCTGATGTGAGCGGCCCCTTACAGGAAGAGAACACCCCCATCCACGGGGCACGACGAGGGCTTGTGACAGGTTAAAAGACACGAAAATCACTCTGTTAAAATTGCTCAGTGAATGGTTTGATGAGTATGAGATTGATGTGTATTGTACGTTACGGCCTTTGCAGTTTCCACTCAGCTGAACACCTAACACGTGTGCGCTCTCCACCTCCATCATTAAAACACCAGATGAGGGTCAGTGTCTTTTGTTAGAATGATGTTCGTCCTTCAAGTAAAGTTCACAGGTCAATGCCAAGGCACGTTGAAGCTGTCGTGGAGCCACGTGGTGACCCAACACCTCACTAAGCAGTGGTGGAGTGTCACATTTACTCAAAGACTTCAGTATAATTTTGAGGTACTTGTATTTTGCTTGAGTATTTCCAGTTTATGCATCTTACTCTACTCCACTACATCTCAGAAAGCACTTTCTACTTCACTACATTTGCTTGACAACTTTATTTTCTGTAACTATTAAGATTAAAATTTTGCATGTGGATAATAGAACAAGCTTTTTAAAATCCAACACACCTCTGTGTGTGCAGCCTGGGTCACATTTCAGATGCCTATGTGTCGTTAACGGCTCCACCAAATGGTGACTTTTCTCTCTAAACTTCCCACAGAAAATCAATTGTTTCAACATCTCATCGAAAACCAAAGACTACATAAGAAAGACTCCGAGAACTTTGCTTTTGATGAGTCTTATTTGTCTGGTGTCCCTGTATATAATTCCAACAGTAACATGCTGCGACAGCGCTAATGCTTCACTATTAATAAGATATCAGTCAGCGGGACCAAACCAGTACTTATACTGAAAATACAAAACTACACATTGCTGCAATTTTTTCATGCAGTAATGGAGTATCTGTACATTGCTGTATTAGCACTTTTACTTAAGTGCAGGATGTGAATACTAAGACACTTTATGTTGTTTTTTTTTTTCCTTTGTTTATCACTGAGCTAAAAAAGGCCAGTTTCAGACAGAGGCTGAAGTGAGGTGCTGCATAATAGGCCAGATATGATAAATAAGTTGAACCACAAATAATGTAAAACTATTCAAGAGGTAAAAAAAAAAATATATGGGCCCGGAAATATGCACCAGATTCTCTTTAAGCTTAAAGGTCAAATTTGCAATGCATTTATACATTTAAAAATAATTTCCTGCTTCCTATGGTCCTGTATAATAATGTTAGTGGGGCTTCAAGGGCTCAAACCCATGTCCTTTTGAGTCTTTTTATCATGTGTCACCCAGTGGAGCGAGCAGTGTGCGAGTCTTCAGACATATGCACTGAGTGACAGTCAAACCCCAGGTGATTAACCTCAAGTCTTCAGTCAGCCGCCGCCGCCGCCGCCGCCGCCGCCACTACCGCCGCCGCCACTACCGCTGCTGCTGCAGGGGAATATATAATGGTCTTGATGGCCACTTGATTGACAACGTCATAATCTTACAGACAAGAAATGAGGCCAATGAACTGTGTTTTACGTTAAATTGACAGTTTATGTGATGATAATTCATCAGTTGGTATTTGCAGAGTTCTGATTCATTCGTAAGTGCATTAAAATTGCAGATGAAATGGTTCGAGTCTGGGAACGGGAGCAGTATATAATTACTGTCAGGGCCATATAGTCACCAAAATAAAGGAGAAAGAGAAGAAAAGAAATGAAGAAAAAACAAAATAAATGAATAAATAAAAACATAAAAATGTGTATATATATAAATGTTCTCTGAAGTGTTGATTGTCTTGATCAGCAGCAGCAGGTTAAATTTAGATGCATTTTCTTCAGTTTATTACTGGATTGCCATCTGGAAAGATCAAAAAGGCCACAATCCTCCGCTGCCATTTATATACAATGACACCACTCAGAAACATGATCAGCATTTGGTCCCATTGGCAGAAATAAACAATAGACAAGGCGACAAACTGAAAGGCTGTCAGTAGAGAAGAATACAAGTTAGGAAAATTACCAATTCTTCCACAGGTGTATACACGTGATTTTGGAACATAATAATGACAAAGTTGACAGCTCTGTTATTATATTTCACGAAGTAAGGAATGAGCAAACAAGCCCAAAAATAAAGCTGATTAATTCCCTTGTGTGTCCATCTTTTCCCAGTGAGACTAGTTAACCACCAAATGATTCCTTTTCCCTGGGCATGCCTGCTGCCAAATGCTGTGTATATTTTTGGCACATTTTTGGAGAAATCCTGCTGACAAACAAATAGATCAAAATAGAAACAATTGAGCAAGGACGCGTTCACAGGCAGAGCCACTTCTCACATCTGGTCAACGTTGTAGGATGTTAAGTGAAAAGAGACGGTTGCAGCTTGTCTTCGTCTCTGAAAATACGGCGCACAAATAAACACGTATGCGTCTATGTCAGTGTTTCAAGGCAAAATACTATCATTTTTCAAATGTATGCACTTGCACGCGGTGCGTCACTGCTATTGGGAGAGGGTATGTTTGCCTTGTGTTGCCTTGTGTGTGAAAAAGGTTACATAACCAGTGAAGGAGAATCAAGCTGACATCTAGTCTGGGATCATTAAAAAGATGGGCTGTCTCCAAAGACCTTTCTCAGAACAGGAACAAACACACACACAGTGGCTCAAATAAAGACAAAGTCATATGCAATGATCTGATTTCTGCTATTCTGGTCCTGAGCTTAAAGCATGAACAGCTCAGGTCTTTGTAGTTATCGTTATCGTTTAACCGATCAATTTCATAATTTTTAATGACGAAATTTAAAGTACTACAAAACCATTCATCCTGTTTACACTGGCCTTCGAACGACCCCTTACCAATCTGTTTCCAGTGACAAAATCCACAGGGTTCGGGAGTCAAATCACACAAATCAGAATGATTACAGCAAGTAATTAACAAATCGTTTCTAACAAATCATTTTTTTCTGTGTTACATCGTTGTAAGTTTAATATTTTGGTCCGAAGAACCTGACTTCTGGAAAACTGGAAAACATTTCTGTGATAAAATTCGGACTAAAGTTTCACTTAAGTCTGACTTCCAGGAACCGATGGCCGTCAGACGGAGACGGTGTTCGGTTCTGGATTTGAATGGCCTCGATTCCTGGAGGATGAATTTAACCCTTTTCTGTCAACACTGAATAAACTACATTTCTGCACAGCTGGTGTGACAACACCTGAGAAAGAATCACGAGGAAATCCAATGAATATGATCTCAAGGCAAAGATAGTACCTTGAGCTTCTAATCCCACAATACCAGAGTTTTAAGTCTGATACTTATGGAACATTTGAGATTTTAAAGTAGCTTAAAATGTTGAAAACCTAACGGTGCATCTGTCAGTGAAAGAAAGATACTCGAGGCATTTATCGGCCTTCGCACCCCATAAAAGCAGTAAGTCAATCAGCGAGAGACAAACGCACATTAACACTAGTGTCATTCAACTGAAATGTGTCGTGAAATAAAAGTCTTGCTCTTTGTGAGACCTTTAAAGGTCCAGTGTTGCAGATACTCTGCCCTCACCTCCCCCTCTCCTACAGCGGCCACAAAAAAACCCAAATTCCCTCGTCACAGCCAGTGTTTTGTCCGTTCTGGATTTTTATTTTTATTTATCTTGACTCTGCTCCACACTCAAACATGGTACGAGAAGGTAATGAACCTTGACGCAGAATTCCACTCGCTCTAAAATGACAAAAACAGAAGAGGAAGTCAGAGACATGACGGCGTAACATGGTGGACTCCCTGTGTAAATATAAACCACTCTTTGTAAGGTGTTGAATGATCCATATTTTCAGATGATTGTAAACAAATGAAAACATAATTATGACTATTATATTGCATTTCTGTTTTCCATTCCCTGTAAATCTTCCACACTGGACCTTTAAGGTTAACTAGATGTTTTGATCCACACATAAGTCTGTTGCTATTTGTAGCCATGTGTGAATGTTTGTCTCATTCAGTCTTTCTCATCAGCGTATCTGTGTTTACAGGAGACTATTTGTGTCACACACATTAAGCTGTAACTGAATCCATGTCATGTGTATTCTGATATGTAGCAAAGTGACATGACAGGACTGATTATGTGCGAGTTAACAGACGTGAGGTTTGTGTCATAATCAGAGTTTAGCAAATTAGGTGTAAGAAACACGCACACCTCGCTGTGCCTTCTATTACCAATGTGACTCAGAGCCGTTCATAAGTCTGTAAATATTTACGTTCGGGGTGTATTTCTGCAGCGTTCCTCGTGGCGGTATAGCTGTCAGCCTCGCAGCGTGCTTCAGCCTGTTTTTGTTCGTATTTGGCATTCTTTACAATTTCCATAAATAGGCAACGGTGGCTTTGCAGATGTCAGGGTGTCTCATTGCAACGGCAGAAATTAGAAATGACCGACTTCATGAATACCTCATTTTATTCCAAATAAACCCATACATATACATCTAAAGCACATGGACAGCTTTTACAGCGGTAAAATATACAACATAGTCTCACCATGTGAAGCCACTTTCCGTCAGCTTTTCTCCCACCGTATAACACCAGTGACTTTTATCATTTACAGAGCGAAAAAGAGCATCCATCCATCAATTGATTCCCACGCTGCTACTGATGTGACTTTTAGCTGTCACTAATTAGCTTTTATTGAACTGCTTTAACCGTGACAACTGCTTTTACAACAGGTTTGTATGTCAGGTATGATACGGTACTAATAGAAAACATTTCTGAAGTGGTCCCAATACAATCTGCCAACTAATATGTATTTTCTATGACCTTCACCTTCCTGCAAGACACAATAAAAGCATAAGGACGGACAGAAGTGCAGTATAAGCATTTCAACAGCCACAATGCACAGAGAGTCGCGTGGCAGCTAAAAATTCACTGTAAACAAGCAAATCACAACATCACGTCAACACTAGCCGCAACATTTCTTGCTGGATTTACTAGCCTTGAGGTTTCTGCAGAGAAGAATTTTCAAAATAGCAATAAACGTACACATACGATAGGAAAAAGTCACACAACACGGTCTATATGCAGCATTCTGTACATAGAGGTCAGCGGTTCTGTGTTGATGGCTACACGACTGCAAATAGACACAGAGCTGACGAGCAGCAAGCGGGTTCATTTTAAAAACACAAATACCTTTCAGAAACGATCAGAGCAGAATTCATCCTCAGCTTTAGTCATCACAATGTGACCGTCACCGTTCAAACAAATACATAAAGGGAAGAGATACATGAGGGGAACGGAAGTTAATAGCAGCCTGAATTCGCACATTTGCTATTTATACACAAAAAAAGGTCAAAGTGAATTACTGAATTAATGCTGTTTGGCTCTTTAAGTACAGCTGTACAAGTTAAGAGTTTGTTTTTTTTTCTTCACCTATTTGCCCTCATCTTATCATCCTGAAGTGTGCTTGCAATAAAGGTCAGTCATTTTATCGAACGCATTACTTCACATGGGGTACGGACGCGCACATGAAACCGTCTCCGCTTGGCTTTTAACGTCCAAACGCCACTTTAGTTTCTGGAAAAAAAAAAAATACATTCATACATGTTGTTTGAAATATAAAAAGGCCGTGAGAGGAAGAAGATGCAAATGTACGTGTCTGTCTTGTTTTGGAGAGGGGATGATTACTGAGAATGGCTGAAGTGGCATTTACACATGACGGCTGGATGGAAAGAAAAATGGAGCCAGGCATCCAGCTGGGGGACTTACTTTGTAGCTGTGGAAACACATCAAGACACGGACATATTCTGAAGATTGTTATAACACCATGAATCACAATGTTTCAATGCATCTATCATAAAGGAGACCATGGGTGACAGTTTCCGAAGGGATCCACTTAAGCGCGTGCTTCCTGGACCACGTGTTATTTTTGGTTGATTATTGTTCCTGTGGACACACAGACGCAGACGAGGGCGAAGTCAGAGCAGTGGCGGCGGGAGCTTCAGCTGGGTTTGCGATGGCGGCGTTTGTCGTTGCAGTGGCGGGTCCATTTCCTGCGAAAGTGGAGGGAGACTGACCTGGAGAGGTGAAGCGGTGCAGGTCTGCAGCGGTGTGAGAGGTAGGAGAGCCCGGAGGGTGAGGAGAGATCTTCAGAGAGAGGAAGAGGAGGAAGACAGAGAGTTAAGGACAAGAAGGTAAAGTGCAGAACAGTATGCGTTGGTGATATATAAGCATGACTCTGCTCTCAGGCTCCTGGATGCTCTTTATCACTGTACGCCCAGGTTAATTACTGCTGATGTTTACGGCACTCATCATTGCACCCTGTATGAAATCATGAGACGGTCTTCTCTATCTGAGAGATGTCATGTGCATATTTATTAGTTTATGTACAAGACTCTTCCTGTGAAATTCCATCACCTCCTTGTAGGGCTGGGTGATGTGGCCAAAAACGTGAATCCTGCTGATGGACGATTCACGATTTTAAGCGATTTTGTAAAACTATATGCTGCATAATGCGTGATATCAACAAACAACAATAACACAAAAGCAGCACTGTGGAGGAAGCACTCGCAAGGACTATCACTGTGCATCATAATTTGAACCCTTTAACATCTACCCTTTTACAGTATTTTACAGAGAACTTTGCGCTGTTGTTGTTATGTATTGAAAGTCAGTTTACAGTGAAGTGTTCAGTTTTTCTGCTGCCGTAAATTCACGACAATGGACTTAAAACCCAAAAGGAGTTCGGACCTGAATGGACTCGTTCTCTGAAGTCTCCTACAGTATCTGACCGTGCGGTGCCTGCTTTGCTAAAGTAACTGCATGTTAAACAACGTTAAAACAACATGTGAGTCTGTGTGTCGCGGAGACACAATTACTGTATCAATAAGCTACAGACATTAACTAGACTGTTTTGCTAAACATTTTTGCTTTGTCTCTGTTCTCTCATACCCAGCTTTAGGGTCCTGCGTCTCCCTGTCGGGGTTTAGTTCACTATAATGACCGGTTCGTTGTACATTTATGTTGAATCAGCGATGCTGTAACAACGTGAGTAGTCCTGCACATCCAGACCTGTGTGAGGTTAGTGGGTCACTCAGCTGAAGTCACCTCTCAACACAATATTTTCATATTTTTAGTTCATTGGACTCAGGATATGCCTCAGTTCTTTCAGCAGCACCATCTGAGGGCCACGACTGACCACTGTAGAGACACTACACACTGTAGAGACACTACACACTGTGGAGACACTACACACTGTAGAGACACTACACACTGTGGAGACACTACACACTGTAGAGACAATACACACTGTAGAGAC
>JAPQRN010000930.1:0-14435 GCA_037367275.1 Coranthus polyacanthus | reverse complement strand
GATCGGGATTGCCCCGGTAATTTACGGCTTTTCATAGTGATGCAAAAAAGTCTCTAAATCGACTCCATGTCAGGCTATTGACTCGCTAACTCGCACACACACACACACCGAGGTGTTCATGGGCCTACAAGCTTCATAAGCAGCTCATTTGCAGTTCAGCAGCCTTTTTGAAGACTAATAAAAAGTTACTCAGCACACAGTGGTCAGTGGTGGGTGTATGTGTGTGTGAATCAGTCCATGACCTTTGCAGATAAAGACACCGAACAACCCTTGACACAACTCTGACAGATATACGACTGTCCCTTTCTGTCTTTTTTTTTGTCTCTATTCACAATAACTCTCTCTCTCTCTCTTTTTGCCACTTTTTCTAATCTTCACTCTTCCATTGTTTCAGCCTTCATCTCCTGTTTCTCGTCACTTTTGCTCAAGTACTGAACGTAAAGAAATTAAGTACAGCGTTTCCATTTTATGTTTCCTTCTACTTCTGCTCCGCTACGCCTGCTCCACTATATTTGTCCGGCAGCTTTAGTTACTTACTCAGATTTAAAGTCGCTCGTCTTCTTCCTGCCCGGTGAAAACCACGTATCTCCAAATGTCGTGATTTGTTTGCGAAGAACTGAAGGTTGACTTTAAATTTCTCCTCCTTCTTAAACTAAATAAACTCTTTAAAAACCCCTCTTGGATTTGCTGATTTTTTTTTTTTTTGGTTTTAGAGATACATGGTTCTCACAGGACAGCAACAATGACCTTGAAGAATATGATGCATTGCTGTAGATTAAACTACCCTACAGTATATAAACCTGTTCAAATAAGCTCAGCCTTAACCATAAATTGTTACAAGCTCTGCAACACACATATGAGGTCTTTATCCCTTCAGCTATTGGCTTTTTAAACAGCTATGGGTGTGATTCGGGCCCTCCTTTCCTTTTATTTTCTACCCCTATTTATCTATTTATTTCATTTTTCTACTGATCTTTCTGATGCTTTTAATCACAAGAGACAATTTCTCTCTAAGCCAAATTGAAGGGGGAAGTTTTAGCCTAAACCATTCAGATTAGTTGAACCTACACTGGAAATAACGCTCAATAGGAGCCTCCTGAATGTAAAGTAAAAATGAAACAAGATATATTAAAGCCACACACACTATGGGGAAAGCAGCTGAGCAACAGTTTGTAACAGAGTAAAAAAAAAAAAAAAACCCAAAACAACTGTTAAACCCCCTTCAACCGCGACAGCAGGCCTTTTGAATGGTAATGCTATTCTCCCCTCAGCTACGGTAAAAAACACCACATCACAATGCACTGCTCATCTTCTCCACCACAATCCACTCTACAGGGGTTCACACACACACACACACACACACACACACACACACACACACACACACACACAAAAGAATAGTTGGGTGTTTTAGCAGAAGGAGCCGCCGCATGTCGACACAAATGAAGTGAGATGGATTGTAACCTGTGGCAGATTTTTGCTGGACCAGAGGCCACACACACACACACACACACAAACACACATCCAACACAGTGTCACTCTCTCTGTCTCACACACACATAGACACAAACCCTTTGAGGTTTTAAAGTCCCCAGACACCACTTTGCCCCAAGTGAGGGGCTTAAGGGGCCCCTGGGGAACAGTTAAAACCTGGTGACTTTGTAGGTCAGGGACCTGCTGGTGGCCTGAGAGTCAGCAAACCACTCCGCTTAAGTCAAGGCTTTTTCTTTCTTTCTTTTTTTCTTTTTTTTTTTTAAGACAGTGAAACTTAAGGAGAACATAAGTCAGGGCACGTCAAACTGTTTGTGATGTTTTTGGAATGACAAATATGAAACACATCCACCTATCATCACAAACATCTTCCAAAGAATCAAACAGCGAGATTTTGACAAAAGGTACAAGTAAACAAGAAAAAAGAGAAGACGTCTGCTACCCAATCTGTTCGGTATGTCCTTATTGCCTAACGGTGTTTTGGGTTTAAAATGTGATTCATCGGGATATTTGTCTTTCTCTCGAAAACACTGACAGGAACCGATCTCCGAAGGAAAAGGGAAAGAGAGAAAACAAATGGCGTGGGATCAAACAGGTCATCGCCTTCGTGCTTCATGATGAAATAAAGCAAAAAACCAAAGTTGTGTTCAACTCTCTAATGTGAAACCGACTGGTTGTAAGAAGTGATGATTTGAGTGATGATTTTTTTTGTCAAGAAAAACGCCACAATTGTGCGGGTTGCAACATTTACTTGACAAATCAAGGTACTTAGCCCGCATTTGGCGAGACAGAATATACAAAAAGACTCATTTGTGTCAAGCAATTCGACAGCATGACAATTTATAGTCCTCCAAAATATTTGAAACACCCTTTATCATAAATGTTTCCAACTTACTTACAAAACACCGGGCTGAATGTTGGTGCATATAATTGCAGCAAATACTACCAGAAACGTTGAAAAAGAAGCAGGATAAGCTTCAATCAGCTCCAGTATTCAGTATGCATTCAAGACAAACCGACAAACCTATGTTTCAACACTACATTTCAGCTGTTTTTCAAGCTTCCCAACTCAAATTTCTCCTCTTTTTTCCCCCTAAACCAAACACAGAACGAGATCAAGTTGCAGGTGAATATTGGCTTTGCATCTGACAGCTTAACAGCCCAGTGTCTATAGGCAGCTTTAGCATCGGCCGTACAGGTTAAGTTACAGGTATGAGTTATCTTAACCTCAGATTGAGCTATGTGAATGGTATTATTGTAGACATAAAGGAGACTTACCATTGTGAAGGCCTTAGTGAATCAGGCAGAAAAGAGTTAATTGCCCCCTTTTTCCTTCTATGACCTTGTAGGTGTCAGGTTGCTTTAAATCTTGTGTTTTTTAATCTGCACTCCCCTTAAAGAGCTTTTCCAGAACTTCAATAAGGAGATTTACATACAGTAGAAGGGTTACTTAAACAGGTCAAGACCTAAAATGGGTCACTCCTCGCCAAAAACTTGTGGTTTCATTTCAAGGCCGTGAATATTTCAGATTCTCAGATTGAAAAATAATCAGTTTGAAAGCTGCAAAACAACCTTTATGTTGTTGAGACGGCTGTAAAGAATACGCCGTGTAGTGTTTTTGTTGGGGGGGGGGGGGGTTTACCATTGTTCATTTGAGGTTGGGAGTAACTGAGAAACACATCTCACATCCAGGGATGAAATAAATTGGTACTTTGACTGATTTACAAGCAGCATGGGAGTAAAGGTGTGTTTGTGAGCGTGAACGTGTGTGTATGTTTGAAGCCTTAACAGAAAAGCTCCCTGCTGTAGGTGGATACACAGAGGCCACCCAGGAAGACAGAGGACGCCTGCCAGATACGTGTGTGTGTGTGTGTGTGTGTGTGTGTGTGTGTGTGTGTGTGTGTGTGTGAAAAACCCAAACTGAGCGTGTTCATGTAGGACAAAACCCGCTATCAATCATTTACCGTAGTAAAGAGGAACCCTATCACTGCAATCATACATCATGTTTTTTATTATCTCACCACTACATCCAAGAACATCTGCCTTGTCTAAACATGAGTAACCCCCCCCCCCCCCGCTCACCTGCACAATACGTTACGCAAACATACTATAAAAGCTATGGATGTTAAGATTCACTGCATGCATGAGTGTCCACCGGATGCAATTTGGGATGACCTCAGGATGCATCATTTCCTATGTCTTTGCATCGCTAAAATCTCATTTATTTACATAGAATTATTAGTAGAGGCCTTACTATTTAGAAACCACTTAATTTAAAGTTAGATCCCTCCTCTCTACATGATTTCTAATTCACACCAAGTCTCGCGGGAGTACGAACAAAGCATCAGGCTGCTGCAGAGGCTTAGGCGTGTATTAAAACTGTAACTGGAGACAGAGAACAGAAAACAGAAAACTGGTTTAAGGCGAGGTCAAGATCTGGTTTTATTTTTTTTCATATTTTGCACTACAAAGGACCTGTCTGTGAAAGGGCCTAGTGTTTTTTTTAGAAGTCAAAAAGAAAAAAACATAAATGAGATGCTTACAGACCTGCAACACTAGGGAAACAAAATTAAGTAAAAAAATGAACTTTTATAGGTAATTTATGATTCACTCACTGCTTAGTTCAGATTGAACTGCACAGCATCGAATTCTTTTACATCGAATCGTACCGTGCTGCATCGCATTGTGTGTGTGAAGCAAATCAAATCCTTCCTTTTCTAATGCCTAGAAGTCCTTTGCATTCTTCTTAAATGTAACAGTGCCTATATGCATTGTCCCAGCCAAATAAAATTCAAATAAAATATACATAAAAACGACTCGATGCCGTTCGTGTGTGTGGTACTTCCTGTCCGTGTCAGTCTGCGCCGTGCATCTCGATGCGGTTTCTGTCAGAAATAGACCAGGCGTGTACCTTTAGTGGTGCGGATCAGAGATCTGCTTCTGGGACTCTTCGGAAACGTGCTGCGGCGTGTCTGGTGAAAACACAAGCATTGTCTAGAGTGGGCTCGATTATCTCCAGCGGTCGCATCTAACCCAGGGGTAACAGTCAAATTTAACGTCGTGTTTAGGTCTCCTTTTATGTCTATTGTCAAAAGCACAATGTCCATGAAGTTCTTCCTTTGGAAACACGGATTAGAGATAAACATTTATGCGGGGACATATTGTTTCCACATTTGCCATGAGTGCTTTGCTGCACTTCTACACCCACTTCCTTGGCTATTACTCCACTAACTTTGGAACATGAACATGAACACATCCGAAACCATCTTCTAACTGACCTCTAGGAAAAAAAAAACCAAAAACACCCCTCCTCTTTTTCTTTCTTTCTCTTGCTGTGCCCCAGATCTGCGCTGACTGCAAGTGACCCCGTGGCCTCCATTCATGCAGAGCGAGGGGACACCAACACGTGCACACAAACATGCAAACACACAAGGAGACACTTTACGCCAGCTCTATTTCTCACATGCACGCCCCCCCCCCCCAACTGGATTTACTATGGACACGCAACGTTAGATCCACTATGTCCAACTCTAGTAGATGTTTGTAGCTCAACATTTAAACCGTTGGTATCGATCCAATATTTGTGTGAGAGGCTTCTTTACTCTGTAATTACATGCTTGTGCGGTTTGTTTCGACAGCGCTTGTAGAGATTAAGTCCGTTTAGGCAACACTTCAATGTAAAACCACATATGTTTGCTCTGGAAGATTTTTTCTTTTTTCTTTATGGCTGACTCCTGCGCCAATGGTGGCAACCTGGACAAATAATTAGGGGGTCGCTGTTAAGCTAAATGTTCATTATGCTCCGAACACTGACACCTTCTTCATGATGTGACCTACTGATTCATGCTATTTGTATTTCTCCATCATTAGAGGAAGTGGAGCACTGAATAAAATCAAGTCGGGTCCGCATTTATTACTGTGCATTGCCTGACGTTCAAGGGAGAGCAACGAGTAGGAAAAATGCATCTGAACAGGTTACAGCAATGGATTACGGGTGAAAAACAAACAGTCTTATCAGTCCTAGAGGCACTAACATCGATTGTGTGTATTCTGGCTTTTAGAGCAGCCTCGCATTCAGATAGGGGCGGGCGATCTGACAATTTTACATTGTGATTGATCTTCCAAATATCTGCAATCTATCATTTCCAAGGTAAATTCCAAGAGACAGACGGGTGTATCGTATCATTACGTTTAAAACCGAGAAGTGATTAAATTGTTACCGAGGCCTGTGCCACATACAGTAAACACCTGCAGCAAAACTGGCAATACATCATTTGGCTGTTTGAATTTTTGGAAAAGGATCTCGCCAGAAATATTTCTCCTCGCTGGTTTAACACTTCACTTTCCAAAATGCCACCCAGCAAAGTTAATTAACATATTTAGCGCTAAGATGACCCGTGTGAACGTAAAATGTTTAAACTTCTCTACCCCTTTCTTGTTATTACTTATTTGGCGATTTTACTTTTACAAAATACTGATAAGGGCATTACGCACACATATAAACTCTTCCTTTCTCTCACACACATCGCTGTTTTCTCACAGCGTTCCTCGACAGTGTGTGAGAAGTGGCACCCACACAAGACGGATCATCCAAAACAGATTGTGGGCAACTTGTGCAAATCAGTCGCCTTAACACTGTTATGAAAAATCATCTATCTCTCTATCACAGGTCACTAACTGTATGAGTTTGGGCTATAATCAAACTGTTGCAACGTGGTGATGAAGTTCGGCGCGTCCTGGAAAAAATGAGAAATGTTGCTGAATAATGTCTTTTGAAAGAGACAAATCCACTCTTAAAAACACAAACACGTGCCACATTTCACAACCGTAAGAGGCACAAACACATCTCCCTGATGCCGTACACCAAAACATACGAACAGAGATAAGAGAAGAGTTTAGCTGAAAACAGGGTGAGAGTACATGCTGCGAATGGATTTGCACACATTCGCCATGATGAGTTGCAGGAGCAGAACATATTTCATCGTACGTGAAGTGGAGTCTTTAGCGCTGCAAACAAACTGCATCAGCATCAACGGATTATCAAAACAAGGTGCAGCAGATGTGGAAAAGCTGCGGAAAGAACTGGCACCTGCCAATACCAGAGTTACAGAACTAGCTCAGGCATTAAAAAAATGTGCCATGTCATGCAGTACTGAAGTGCAAAAAAGCAGTAAAGGTATATTCACACTGATAATTGTGGCAAAATACGGTGCGATGTGACTATTCAGATCGGACGGCAGAAAGTTTTGCAGGGAAAGTCGGACGCTTCTCGCCCTCATCGGTCGCCATCTTGGCTATGCAGTGGAAGGAGAGGGATTACCAAACAAAATGCCGGCTGAGGAAACTACAGCATTACTATCCAGTGGCGTTGTTGCTACTAAGCTACTTTAGGATTCACATGACTTATCGTCAGCTACTTCCACCTCGAGTGAAACAGGGGGCACAAACAAGCAAGTAAAAGCACAAGCACGTTCACTTTTACTCATTTTAAATCAAACTGAGTTGAAGTCAAGTGAGCAAACAAGCCGGCAGATAGTCTGGAGGACAACAACCGTGGTCACATGTTGGCGGTAATGCTCTGCCAGGATTGCAATTCAGACGTTCATCGTTTCTGGTAATTTGAGACATCACCACACTGTGAAAGGCACACACTGCACAAGTGAGTGTTCATAGGGTGACTAGGTGTCCCACTTTATTTGGGACTACACAGCATTTTTGTCCATTGTCCCACATCTCACATATTGAGATGATATCGCACATTTTGAACAATTTTGAAAGCAGTGCGCGAGTGCAAGCAGACCATCACGTGAGAAACTTTAGCTTCCTTTTTTGTGCTATTGAATTAGTGTGGGAAGGTGTTGGGAAAGTTCAAATAATAACCCGTAACCTGCATGGTCTATTGTTTCTTTTTTAAGTCTGCTAAACATCATATCAAACTGTACCTCCCAGCACTCGTTTGGTTTGTATTGATCTAGTCACCCTGAATGCACACAGAATACTACACAGACGTGCACTAACACAGCATCCAAACCTAGATGCAGTGACATATTTGACCTACTTTTGGTGACATTTTTCCCGTCGATTTCACTCGAGGATCATTGAAAAATCACTTGGACACAGGGTCAAAGTGGGGACGTTGCATGTAAAGGGCCAAAGAATTTCCACGGCTGCCAACGTCAGCACAAAAAGCCCAAGGCCCGCTTTAACAGATAATCAAGTTGGCACTACAATGGTATATTTTCTCTGTAATCTTCCTGTAAACCTTGGCATTAATTAAATGCACAAGTCCAAACAGAATTTCTCCACTGATTTAATACAGACTTGGGAACTCACAAGCACCTACATGTGTGTTTAAATGCACGCAAAGCCACACAGAAACCACCGACCTGCTCAAGCACGACTCGGTTTGCAGCTCGACTTTTTCCTGACATGTTCCTAAATCGTACATCGCGCCGAATGATGCGCAGCCACATGCTCAATCCTTTGTACACCTGAATGTAAATCGAAGCTACTCGAGCCAAAAGTAGCAATAAAACATGGCTGAAATACATTACATGTTCAGAACAATCACAGTTATGTACAACAAGATAGCAGCAAAGCGAAGGAGCACCTGGGATGGAAGAAAACAGAAAGAAGGGAGATGGATCTTAATCTGTCTTTTCGCATCTCTGTGGTCTCAGGCTTGTATAAACCTGTGGTTGACAGTATATGTTGAGTGAGATGTATTGATAACTCAAAATCCCTGTGCGTGTTAAACATATCTGTGGCCAGCAGCTACACAATGTACAGAAATTCCTGTCAAGGCCGTTGATTATGTACCTGCTGGCTAATCCTCCTTTAAAAAAAAAAAAAGTGCCAAAGGGAGTTTTCATCACAAATTTCTAGGAATGAGGGGGACAAAGTGAAGAAGAGAGGGGAGGAAGAAAGAGCTGGGAACATGGCTTCACTAAAGATAGATCTGACAGGTCAAGGAGAATCATGAATCAGGTTTTAAACAAGCTGTCGGATTAACCTTATTGAGAAGAAAAAACAAAGGGAATTTGTAGAATTTGTACCCAAAGTGCCATTTGTAAACATGTACATAAGTTTACCAGAGGTGGCAAAAGTCCACACATTCTTTACTCCAGTAGAAGAACAAATACTTGAGTAAAAAAAGACTCGGTAGTACTGATTCAACTTATTTACTGCAGTAAAAGTGTGAAATTACAGGCTTTGAAATGTACTCAAAGTATGAAACTAAAAAGTAGCCATTTGACGGACTTTTTCTTTAGAAATGCGACCTTGGAACATATGAGGCCTCTTCTGCACTGCAACAGCAGCTGAGGCTCATGGGTACTGTAGTGTTTAAAGTAATTATTCATAGACTTGGAAAAAGGAGATTTTTAAAGAGAGTCGAAGTAACGGCAGACTGTCCGGACATTTTTAGTAAGTTAAGTTAAAATGCAGCCACCTTCAAGCCCCTATTTAACAAAAAGACGGCCTCGACTGGCTCCCGCACTCATTACAGAGACTGTTCATAGAATATGTGAACGAAATACTTGGATGCTGCTTGCATTGCAGTGCACCCTAGATACCAGAAGGGGCTGATAATAAATCCTGTAAAACGATGTGCGAATCATCATCAGTAACAGAACATGAAACATTATGACGCCTTGTCTCCACAGCTCAGTTTCCCATTGCTGTCTGTTTTGCCCTGTTGCGTCTTTTGCATGCGCGATATGCATGATGGATAAACCAAGGGATCGTGTTTTCAGTGTGTTATTGTCCCATCCATTTAGGTCGATATTGGTCTTGATGTTGGGAAGGTGCACAAGGATGCAAGAAAAATACATACTCAAGTCAAGTACAGATACCCGAAAACTCTACTTAAGTACAGTAACAAAGTGCATGGACTTATACTTCGCACCTCAGAAGTTTAAAGATTGACTTCGTGGTTCAGAGAGAAAGGAGCAGAGGGCGACAGAGGAATGGAGGCAGACGAACGCAAGATGGATGGATAGCGTGAGGGTTGTTTGTTTACCAGCCTCCATCGTCACAGCAGCTGCTCCTTTTAAAAGCACATCACCCGCCACCACCAGCAGCCCCTCTATCTCCTCTCGCTCCATTTGTGGAGTCGGCACACCTCACATGAGGAATTCAACAAACCTAAAGAAAGAGCCAATCATCGACCGTCACTCAGCTCTGTGTCGTTCGACTGAGGGTCCACAAACAATCACAGGTAGTAAGTTCAACCTGTCAATCGCAATCTATCAAACCAGCTTAAGGGGGGACCAATTGCACCCCGGAGGGGATTGTGGGTATTTAAACAAACACTGACTGACAAATAGCAGCTCTGAATGGGGATCAGTGCGTCCTGTGGATTATGATCTGACACATTCCTCCTAGTTGTACTTTCACTGGATTAAGGATCAGTTATTTAGGGAAAAAAAAAAAAAAGATCTGATCTAAAAATGCAGACACTAACTTCAAAATAATACAAATAAATAAATAAAAATACTATAAAACAGAGCCAGAATAACTTAGAAATCAGACAGAGACACGAGTAACGCTATCTAGCTAATGTAAAACTCTTCAGGAATCTCACCCACAGAGACTTTGTAAATACTAGCTATACATATTAGCCACCTAGCTACGTACCTAAATTAAAATTAGGTAGCATATATTAAACTTTGTGAGCGATGAAGTGGACAAATTGTTCTTCCTAAACTTCATTTTTGTCCTTGTTGCGCATCTGGTCTGGTCTCGGCTCGCTTTTTTTAATCACATTTTTGCTGCCTTTTGCCGTTTTTAACTTAACCTGACCTTAAAGTACTGTCAGTGCCTAAAGAAAACCCTAAATAAGGTTGAAAAGCGTCTCGAATCATGCACAGGGAAAAAACCAGGGCAAATTACATATTTTACTCCCGGCTCTGGGGTTAAATATCTAATGTGTCTGTAAAAGGAGGGATCAGCTGCCCTCCACCATAAAGTGACAGTTTTTTTTCCCAAAGGGGTGAAGCTGATGAGGATGTTTTTTTTTTTTGTTTTTTTTTTGTCAGGCATGTGAACTGCAGAAACCCTCGGGTGCTTTTCCAAACACACTGTAATGTAATCTCTCCAGCTGGCCGAGCTGTTCCTGAGGGAGACAAGCTGAGACACAAACACACACACACACACACACACAGACAGACACATGCAAACGCTGTCATGCACATGGAAGCATGCTGTCCATGAGCACGGACTCCCAACCACACACCAAGTTCCTGCGGTTGTATGTCAAGTGTAACAAGCGGATAAAAAAAAAAAGAGGCCAAGAAACCAAATACTGGGTTTAAACCCAAACTTCCTTCACTACATGTGGGTGATAGGAGGATGTAGAGTGAAATAACAACTTTGAAGGCGATAAACATGGGGGGGGGGGTTTACTATGACTTTTAAACAGAAATACAGGTCAGTCATTAGAGAGCAAACGCAAATCTGCAGCCTCTGCAGATGTGGGTTTTCTTTCGATTCTGTCGAAATGCAGAAACGTTGTTTACCGGCAAACGACCGAAGTCCAAAACATCATTTAATTTCTGCGTGCTTCTGCTTGAGGGGAAGTTGTTCAACTTAACCGCTTCATTTTGATTTTAACCACTTTATTTATTTTAAGGTCGGGGTGGGTTCACTTAGAGCACGGCCAGATTCTGAGGAATCTATATGGAATCAGATTCTGTAAAACTCAAGTCTTGTTCTTGTGATGGAAAATCCAGATACTGGACAGACTGACAGGAACCCCAACTGACACAAGGCCCGTTTGAAGAGTATCCATTCATCTATCCATCTGTCCTGTCGTCAAAAAATGCAAAGAAATGACTCCAAACACCCCGATTTTGTGATTTGAACGATCTGAAATATGAACTCGGTCTTGACTTGCTGTTATGCTTTCATTTCTGTGTGTTTTCATACAGCAGATGCAACCTTACCTCCTGTATGCCTCAGCGCTGAGGGCAGCACGACATGGATCGCCTACGCCATACTTTTCCTTCACTTCTATCCCATGTTATCGCATTTTTTTACTGCATGTGTGTTTTCTCTGCTCTTTTTGAAAAAATGCTAGAAATGACTGGCATGTTCAAACAATCCAACATCTATTTATCTACAAAGAAAACACGCTGCGCTTGTCTATTCAACAGGCTGGGATGTTAGAGACGGAGTTTATATGTTTCAACTTGTGAAGGTGCTAACACAGTAATAAACCTGTGCAAGGCGACAACAGGTCCATCTTCTGCCAGTGTTCATTTCAACCAAATAATGCTGGTTGGAGACAAATAGACTGGCTGTGTTTGTAGCAACACAGATCGAAACCACAGACAACTGGGCTAATTTTTCATAATTCTGCATTTACTTTGCTGCTTACCTTACTTTACTGTTTCCCTGTGTGGAATACATAAAGATTTTCCTAAAATGGATGTATCATATATCAATATTTTGATACAAACATGTGCATTACTTCAGTTTTAGTCTTTAAAAGCCATAAAACACAACCGTTTTGTTCACTTTCTTGTCACTTCTTAAGCTCTGCTGCTCGGTCATAAAACCACATTTTCCAGTGAAGTCTGACCAAACAGACAAGAGTCGGATCAAACGCGGGAGATGGATGGATTGTGTGTTATGTGAGCAACCAACAGCGAGCGATGCTGGACACTGCACAGGCATGCAGCGAGGCGAATTATCAAATTAGCCCAGGAGTCCATACACTCACTTACAGGCCTGATGTATAGTGTAGTAACACGTTCGTCATATCTCTACGGATCCCCCGAGGAGCTGAGGGAACAAATCCCCTTCAGCCGCCCGTCTTTATCTCGGATGCTTTCAAATTGTCAAAGATGTCATTAGAAAAAGTCAGGTTGTCACCTGAGCCTTGAGGCTGGTGATAATGTGGAACTCAACCTATCATGTATACCATTGTAAATTATAGTAGTGGAATCATAATAATCTCAGTAGATTAATAATCTTTAGTTAAAATAACCAGATGAGAATTTTGTATCGAGGTAATGTACTTGAAAAATGAGGATAACTGATTTCATTTATTCAAATTCTTTTTAATACACCGATTGTGACATGTTGCATATGTGCAGTTTACTGTAGATGATCCATCTGTATAAGAAACAGGATGGAGATACTGACAAAAATCCATCTTAGTGGTATTAAATAATTCAGTTAAATTGTGGTTAAAAAAAGTGGCTTAGGTGGAAACAGAGACGGGGCCAAACTCTAATAAATACATTTCTCAGTGTGTGAAACTATTTCTTTAACTTTCTGTTCTGTGGTTTCTCTGTTTACGTTGCAATGTTTTATCTTCAGCTCGTGAGTCACCTATAAAACACTGATTAATCTAATTCCAGGTCTGGCGCGCATGATGTGAAATAGCAAGTTAAAAATGCGGAAATTCACCAGCATGTGACATTCTCCGTGTTGGATTCTCCATGTATGAAGTCAACACCGTAGCAGTCACCTGGTGAAGACAAATGACGATACACAGTTTTCAAAGAGGCCGTGTCTTCCCTCAGCCTCCACCTGGCTTCAATCCAACTTTATTTGTATACCTCTGTTTACAGAGCCATCCGTCACCGCGTACTTAACAGCATTCCTCAGAACTAAAACCCCACAACACTGCAAACCTCAGGTAAACTTACAGCATATACAAACCCTTCACACCCGCTGCCTCTCTCTGCGTTGTCTTTAACTGTCTCTCTGTGACGTACGCAGTCGCGGCCGTTTCTCTGAACGTAAAGTGAAAATGTCCAAACTGAAATACGGACCACCAACAAACAGCCACTCGCAGAAAGTCAGTTCACAGAACCAGTCCATGTCTGTGTTTATGTAGGTGTGATTAGACATACACAGGCTTCAGTGTGTTTAGCATGCAGTGTAAGTGTGTTTTGGCAGTAAGGAGAAAAGGAAGGGATGTTTCGGGTGAGACACAAACTGTTTTTTTCCCCAGTTTTTTTTTTTAAAAGACTTCTTCTCTGAGAGGAGGGCGTACAGACTCACACTGCGAGCGAATGATGCACGTTTAGATGTTCATTCACAGCGAAGCTGAGCCCTGCGTGATAGTCAGCGGATAAAACTAACGCAAAATCAGATTCAGTTCGTTCGAGAGAAATGCTGACCTGTTAATCGGTTAAAAATCAGAGTTTATCTTAGATATTTAATGAGAAATGTTTCAAATTCGTAGAACTATACGCAGTGTTTGGTGTGTTTGACAAAGCGGCCATAACACATTCTTGTAGTATGCTTCACAATAAAAGTTCTGTCCACTTGAAACGCTAGAGGGAGGATTCTCAGATGCCGTTTGGTTTATTCTTGAGGAAAAACTAAAGGATTACAGATATTCACTCAGTCAACATGTGTATATAACTGTCATAAAAACTGATGTATTCATTGGTGAATTATTCTTCTGACACCGATACGCAGACAGACATGAGTCAAAACAATACCCTTTTCACCTTTGCTGTGCAGGGTAAAAAGTAAAACTGTTCTCGACGAGGCCAGCTCTTTGCCACTAATGCTCATTTTCTTTTGTCGATGTTCTGAGGATTTGGTTCCATTTCCATTTCCATGGAAGCCTGACTAATATGTCTCTCCTGACTAATGTCAAATGAACTCCCTGACACTGGGATACACCGAGGGGGAGAACAGAGGTGTGCTGATGGGGAGGGGTGGTGGTGGTGGTGGTGGTTTTGGAGAAGGAGAAGGAGAAGGAGAAGGAGAAGGAGAAAAGAAGGAAGAGTTTTCATCTTTGTCCTCGCCCGGGGCTGCGAAATGACAGCTGTACCCGGCTCGAGATGGGAGGAATGTGAGGAGGACAAAAGGAAAAAGGAGACTTAGGGGGAGCATGCAAGGACGGGGTGTGTGTGTGTGTGTGTGTGTGTGTGTGTGTGTGTGTGTGTGTGTGTGTGTGTGTGTGTGTGTGTGTGTGT
>JAPQRN010000929.1:0-14442 GCA_037367275.1 Coranthus polyacanthus | reverse complement strand
GGGGCGGGTGTGTCCCAAGTAACAGTGATGAGGTTCACTGTTACATGGGACACACTTTGTTTTCTGGGATGGGGATCTGGGCAAACGAGCCACAGTCGGTTGGAGAGTCGTCGGACTTCTGCGAAACTACTCCACCCACCACAGGGATGTGGGCCGCGATGGCTGACATTTCTCCTGTTTGACTCTCGGCAGTAATTCCAGGTCGTTCTGAGGTCTGGTTCAAGTTGTCTGGGATGGTCCCCGTGCCGGTGAAGAGCTGGATTAGGCACTTCCTGAACTGGGAAAAAAAACCAAGAAGCACGAGAAGAGTCAGCATCGAAAGCGATAAGACAGATTACATTTTTTATATTTGTAAACTCCATTACTAAATCAGTATTCAACCCAGTCTCACAGACTTTTCTTTCATATATAACTAAATTGCAAGTTCAGTTGTATTGCAATAGAAAAAAACATGATTACTAATGTGTATTGATGTTCCAGATATTATTATGACACTTGGTAAATAAGACATGCTTATTTTTGTTGCACTTTAATGCTTCTTCTATTTTATGTAAACATTTTTATGGTAAAATAAGATATAGCTTATAGCGTCCAAGTCATGTGACACAGTGGCACCGAATCAATACTAAATTGAATTACTACACTGAACAAATAGTTGCAATTCAGTTACATATAAATGTAATTTCTGAGAGACATGGATTCAGTCTTAGTTTGTGTGTTTTACACCCATTAAGACACATTGCTTAAGTGTTAATAAATGTGTTTTGCAGTCGGTCGCTGTCCTCTCAGACGCACACAATGGAAGTGACAATGACACGGTTTTTCTTGGAAGACCAGAGTTATTCTTATCCTGTTCTCTCTAACACCACCACAATCACTGTTTTCCACATAACTTTAAATCTGAAAACACTAATTGACCTTTTTCAGCGTTGAAGCTCCCACTCGGTAAAGCCCTAGGGAGAAATTGTGATTCGTGACCCTTAATGACCTGTCTAATTTAAACGTGCGAGCCGCCTAACTGCTTCCCTCAAACCAGTAATGCTTTTCAATAACACCTCTGCTACCCTTAATGTCATGAAAAACAGCTACTGTAGCAAATGTTGTTGTATATAACTTTGTTCCGTTTGGTACCTTAGATACCACACGTGTAGTTCTTGTACAACACCTCCCTTTAGATTTCTTTGAAAAACATCTCTGAAACCCTCCCACACAGAGAAAATATCATCTTAATGGCAAAAGGAACGGCCCGTGACACCCTGAACACCTGCAGCAGGTCTGCTTCTTTACAGCAGTTCAAAGCTGATGTACAGATTCACAGATATCAAAGATGGCTATTAGGTATGCAACATTATTTCATCCTATATCCTGTAGGAATTAATATCATCAAGAAAAGCAGTTGCCGTATGTTGTTGATTCTGCAATCCATGTGAATCAAAGGAATCAAGGAAAACAACAAAAACAACATGTATACAGTAGGGCAGCGAATCTAGGAAAACAACAAAAACCACATGTATACAGTAGGGCAGCGAATCTATCTGCTTTTTCAACAAAAACAAACAAGCTGTTGTTGGAGATGAGGTTACCGAGAGCAGACGTGAACAGAAATGCACAAAATATACAATTTTTTGTCTTTATTCCCTTTTCTATGCTGGTGATGAACTTGACCTGACTGCTCAGTATGTCATATGGACCATTTTTGTATCTGATAATTTTCTAAGGTTTTCTTCCTTTTATTGCAGCTATTATTGTTCAAATAATGTGGACAAAGTGCAGCTGAGAGATTGTTCCAAGAATAAATAGACGTCAGTGTGCGCCCTCAAGGTTCATTTGAATGTATTCAGCCGACTGTGGCAGTGTCATCCGGCTCTTACAGTTTGGTTCTACACACATACTTGTATTCCACGGTTTCATCTTGTGAAAAAGTACCCAAGGACGCAGGTATTCAGCTCATAATGCTTCAACACCATTGGCGTTCAACAGGCATACATCTTGGGGACATGACTGTAATTTAAATATTTCTACGTTCAGCCTCTTATAGCGATGGCCGTTAGCTCCAAGAGTGGAAAGACATCTGAAGGAGGAATTTTTGCCCATTCCTGTTTTACATGAGACTTCAGCTGCTCAACAGTCCATGGTGGTCACTGTTTGATATTTGACCTGGCATTGTCCTGCTACAATAACCAAGGATTTCCCAGGAAAAGATGTCAACTTACACTTATTCCAACACCAATGGCTTCACATCGATGGTACCTTCACACATATGCAGGTTAGTCATGTGGGCACCGATGCAACCCCAGACCATCACAGATGCTGCTTTCGCACATTCCCCTGACACAGTATGATTGGTCTTTTTCATCTTTGGCACAACACGTAGAACCCGACGTCAGTTTTTCCCGAAAACAGGCTCAAACATGGACTCGTCTGACCACAGCACACGTTTCTACTGTCTTTTGGTCCATCTGAGATGAGCTTGGGTCCAGAGAACTCACCAGCGTTTCTGCATAGAATTGATATAGGGCTCCTCTTTTCATATTACAGTTTCAGATTACGTGTCCAGATGCAGCAGTGGACCCAAGCCCATGTGGCTATATTCATCATTAGGGGTGTAAACATTCACAGATACAAATCGGAAACCAATGTTAACTTTAAACTCTGAAGTTAACTGAAGTCTCATGTCAACTTGCATTTATCTTTGACCTTTTATCCAAGTAACGTGTAAGTAAACAACATGTCCGTGACACGGTCAATACTTTACAACCCAGATACAAGATACCAAGTAGTTCCAGAGTTAGGGCTAGGTGGTTTCAGATCATGATTAATCTTAATTTGTCATATGGTGCACATGATGTACTTTTCACAGGGATTGTAGAGACTGTCATTAAAAAAATAAATATCAGCGCTGTCAAAACCGTCCTACTCAGCTAAAATTCATTTACCGTTTACCAGAGTAATTACAGTATTTTACAGAGCGTGTTGCACTTTGGATTTGTAGCATTAATGTCGCCAGGAGTTTATTTCAGTCCATTCATAGCAATACTTTCATGAAGTTTGGAACGAAGCGTTGAGCCACGACGCATCCTTACAAAGACTAAGCCTGTGGTGGATCCTCTGTTTATGCCCGTGATTTTACCAGACTTCAGTCTTATTTTGTCTCGGTCCCGACTTTCAGAGTGTGTTGCAGGCATCAAAATTTAAATCTGTTTATATTTACAAATGACAGTTAAGTTGTTCAGTCAAAACATTGAAATTCTTTTTTTGCACTTGTGTCACTTTGATAAAGGTTCAAGAAAATTAACAAATCAGATTTTTGTTTGTATTTTCTTGACATGATTCAATTGGCTGAAAGTCGTACACATGGTTTAATCTGTACATGCTTTGTACCACAGGTTGATGCAGTGAGAAGGAGCAGAACGACGTCTATTTTCCTCAAATGGATGGATTATGTCAAGGCTCCAGTGAGTAAAACATCAGTCTATTAATTTGTTTAGTACATCTTGTCAACACGGCCCAGGCTTCATTTTATTCCATGCTTTATTTTTAGATCTCTGCCTCACCTTTCGTATTGATTAAACAGTGTGACATTGAGATGAAGGCCTGTTTAAATTATACTAGTTAACATGATGAATGGATATTTCTAGAATCTAGTTTGACCTTTTGACCTTAGAGATCCCACAAGGCTGTCTCCCTTTAAATTCCAGATCCAGAGACTCTGCTTCACTTTACAGAGTTAGGTAAGTGAGAGACAGAGAAAGATATTGCGATATGATTCCAATAAGCACTGGCAGTTTGGTTTAAGGAGCGAGAGCTCTACTCATACCAGAGTCACCATACCAGAATAACATCCACCCTACTTCTAACTGATGACACCGACTGACCCACTTCAACAGCAAGTGCAGTTCAGAACCGGGGCAATCAGATTCTCTGACCAGGGATTTCTGATTGTGGCAGTTTTTCAAGTTCATATTGTATAGTTCTGTTTCTGTTCAGCTATCTGAAAATAGATCACTGTATATTGCACTGTGGGTGGGTATGACAGGTGGTCATGTTCACCATAACTGGCTCATTTTTAATGTTCACTGTACTGACAACAATATACAGAAAAGGTCAAATCTGCTGCTCAAATCTACTATAAAAATGCAGGTCATTGCCATTGCCATAGATCTCTACAAACCACAGATACGTATAGTCTCAGTGTATTTTGTCATTGGAGGATCTGCAACTTTTTGCCTTTCCTCAATAGACAGGAGGTGGCTGGCATAGATGGTGGATGTACAAAATCTAACACTTTGCTACCAGATACTGGAGTTTGCATCCCAACTTCTGTTGTTTTTAGGTTTAGGCAGTAAAAGCGCTTTGGTTTGGTTTGGTTTAAATATTACTAAATGCATTCGGAGACTTTTTTAACACGTCTTTTTCTGTGAACGGCACAATTTGAAAATACACACCTTCCTTCTGCAGCTCTCTCCTCTCGGTTCTAATCAAAAGACTAAATATAAACACAGATGAACCTGACACTTTTCCAAGCTTCCATGTGGAGCCATGGAGAAGAGCAGTCGAATCTGACTCTGATCAGCAAACAGTAATTACAGCTGTCAGTCACGTATTTAACCCCCTACCCGTCTGAAAAGACCTAGGATTAGCCAAAGTCTGCGTCATTGGGTAGATTTTCTACAGCCTGAAAATGGAGTTCACAGAAATGGGTAGAATTCTTGTTTCCACTCAGACCACTTGAATTACACTACGCTGAACAGTAATTATAGACTTTTTAACTATAGAATTATAGACTTCAAGGAAGTGCAATATGTAAAATGTATTAATCACTTTTGTATTTCCAGTGTGTGAAATGGTCATTACAGACCTTTAAAAATGAGTACTTTCCCTGACTGTCTCATTTGCCTTCATCCATGACAACATACACAGATTGGTGTATGGCCACTCAGATTGGATTTTCAGTAAAAATCCTGACACTCACTCCTGAATGCCTCAGTGCCTCTCTTCTTCTCCTTACCAGCGGCAACAGCATTCAACGATTGCAACCGTTGGCCTAGAAACAGAGTCTCAAATGACTGTCTCCCAGCACAACACAATTCATTTAAGCACACCAGCACACTCAAAAGTTACATATTGCACCTTTTAACAAGACAACCCAAAACAAGTGCTGTCATTACCTTAACCACGAAAATATTACATTTATGATAGACATTATGGAAAAGCACCAGTAGTGGTTAGAGCGTTTTTTGATTCTAAAATGTTGAGATTTCATGTATCCATGATTTGCAGAAATGTACAACGTCAACGACTGGGTTGTCGAAACCGCAACAAGAGGTAAAGAAAACTGTACTCAGCGTGCTTTTGTTTACCAGAGACACAAATGATCTGCTTCAGTTTTTGTTGGCTGTATTTCTTCACCATGTGGACTGTAGAGTCAGGTGAGCCATCCATCAGGCGTCTGACAGCTGCTGAGGACATGACTGCCTGCACCAGTAAATTGTGTGACAAGCCATGCACTGACTGTGCCTGTTTTGATGACCATCTGCCACAATAATAGTGATGGCAAAAGTGTTTCATTTTAAACCAGGGCTTTTATGCAAACCTTGATTGGTGCAGCCACCAAACAAGTTCTTTGATAAACCGTAAACGTAAAGGCTCCAAACATACTCATGTGGGAGTGCACTCTTGTCTGGATACATAAATATCTGATCTACTTAGACAGATACTTCAATGAAAAGTAGGCCTGTAATAAACATCCAGTAAGTGCATGTTTTGACAAACTGAATCATATACTTCCAATTATCCAATTATAACTTCAGGTCCACTTGTAAAGTAGACATGCAGAGAGGCAATGTGGAGTGTGATTTGCTAACTGAATCTTCAGTAATAACATATAACAACTACATAAGTGTCTTACATTTTGTTTACACAGAGTCATAAAGATGTAGTTTAGGTAGAAGAGGCTCTTAACATCTGTCTACCTTCTGTAATGTTTCGTCTCTAACTATTACTCTGGACTGTGTCGAACAATAACTTTGAATAACCTGCATTTCATGCTTGATGTCGACCTCACTTTCCACATTAACAGAGTAGTTAAAACTGGATTTTATCATTTAAGAAATATTGCAACACTTTTAATCCCATGTAGATGCTAAATTTTTGATGGTATCATCTTTTAAAATTTAATTGAAGATGAAGATTTGTTTTTAGCTTTAGTTTCAACTAAAACGTCTGTTGGTCAACTGTTTTTATTATTATTTTATCATTTTTATTTTACCCTTACATACTGTCCGTATTGTATACCTCTATTTTTGATCCGTCCGTCATACGTGATAAGCACTGCTCTATACACAAAGGCGTCGTCTTTTCTGTGTGCTATTGTTCCATCCATGTAGATGGAAACGGGTCTTGATGTTGGGAAGGCGCGCCAAATGATGATGCAAATGATGACGATGCGAAGTAAAAATGAATTAATAATCCACCTCGAATGCATTGAAAACAAAGTGATGAGCCTGTTTTGAAAATGTAAGTAGAAAGTACAGATATGTGTGTTTAAAAAGTAGGGAGTAAAAGTAAAAAGTCATTGCAAAATGAAACACTCGAGTAAAGTATTGAGAGGTGTTTGTTTGTGCAGGTGTAGTTTTTGCCTGTTCCTTATTTGCACCATGTACTGTTATCATGCCTATGCCGACCATAACTGTAGTAGTACAAGAACCATCAACAGCTCACATGACACAGGGGGGAAAACTTTTTCCCATGAGAATTTTGATATTTCCTGCACTGTGTGGATGATTTGGCCCTGGTGGATCTAAAATCCATTTCAACAGATACAGGTTAAATTTGACCTACAACATCCTCCAAGTACAAAAATAATTGTAGCACCTGTACACAAGTATAACATTTTTTAACATTCTTCAATTTTCTAACCCATTTCCAGTAAAACTACCTCAAACAAAGAACTAATCGTGTGTCATGTTAGGATGTGATGTGAGAAATAATACATGTTAAATAGTTAAATACAGTCATTTAGATGCTAATTATTGAGGGAGTCTAGTGAGCTCAAAATGAAAAACCAGCTGTTACTGCACAGTGACTGCCCTGAGGCTCACCAAAGAAAACCAAATGTAAAGAATAATAAGAATAAAACAGAGAATTCTGTTGCATGAAGTCATTTGTCTTTTGCACATTTGAAATGATTCCCCTTTGAGTGGGCGTCTCACTTACACTGGAGCAAGACAGCACAATGTAAAATTAAACAAAGTAAAAGGCATGACAGAGATGTCAGCACCGGGCTATCACAATAACATCACAAGCCTCACAAGCATAGCATAGGTGGCTTATGCATTATGTATATTCTAATAGCGAAATGCATGGACAATTGTACACTCTGGATTTCACATTTCATTTATTCATACACCATGCATTATTAAGAGACGGGCTAACATCCAACAACAGCAGAATAAAAACACATTTTTCATCTGCTGCACAGTGATGTGTCTCAACTCCACTGTCAAGGAAAAGTATCTAACTACCCACTTTCTTCGCTGGGACCAAATTGCCAAAATAATGTGATTCTGCGGCTCTATATTATCATGCCTGAGTTACCTGTTTGTTCATGAAGACGTAAATGATTGGGTTGTAGACAGCAGCTGTCTTTGAAAAGAAGGCGGGGATGGAGGCCAGTCTGGGGTCAAGTTCAATGGTTGGATGAGCTGTGACCAGTATGGAGAAGACCGCATACGGAGTCCAGCCCACCATAAATGCCACAATCATCACCACGACCATACGGGTCACCTGTCGCTCAGGCTTCCTCGCAGTGGCCAGTCGACCGTGAGATACCTGGAGGAAACAAAAACAAGAAGCAGCTTTAGTGCACTGCGTACTGTATTTGGTTCATTTGTTTGGATTATGCACTGTCACTTTTTATTTTAATCATTGGCGGCCGGTCCATAGGGAGCGATGCGGTGCACATCCATTGAGTTTCCATCCATGTAGTATATTAAAATACTGCACAATGGATAGTGGCAGAAATATGTATCACTGGGAACTGATTTATATTTGAACAAGAAAAGCAGTCGCAGACCTCCGCCAAGCAGCTCATTTCCCCACATATTGTGACTTACACCCAAAACTAATACTCCAACATTCATCTACTTTATTGGATTCATTGATTAGAAAACATTCCTTTTGCCTTTGGAATAATCTTGGTATCGTGTTCAGTTTAATATGTATTCGAGAAAAAAAAACGATATTTCCCTAATGGCGTTTTCTTCTGGATGTAGCTCCATAACTATTGGAGATACAACAAATCCGTTCACACTTTACTGATTCAACAGACTCTCAGCTACACTCTGGTACTAGTTGCATGTCTTTATGTTCATTCGTTGCTTTACAGTGCCTGAAAATCTGCAAGCACCGTCCTTTTTCCTGTTCTGGATCATAGCATCCAGAATTTTGCCAGGATCCGGATCAAACTTTGATATATTAGAGAACCTATAGCGAATGTATCCTGTATTTTTTTGTTTTGCCAAGCATTTATTGTGGAGTTATATACACATATGCTGAAAATGGCCCTATCTCGCAATGATAAAGAATGGTTCAGATGGTAATCCAGAACACCACCATGATTTAATCATCTCTTCTTTGTCCCATTATCAACATTTCCTGAAAATGTCATTAAAATCCTAACCCTAACAGACAAACAAACACTGGCAAAAACATAACCTCCTTGGCAGAGGTAATTATTTATGCTGTGCATGTGTTGTCAACAACATTTTCATAATATTACATTCAGTTTAAAGCTTATTGGAATTCACTTCTGTAATAAGTAAGTAACAAATTCCATGTAAAATAATGTTTTATATTCAGTTTTTAATGCAGTTATTCAAGTTGACTAATTCAGATATAAATTATTCAAATTTAGTTTCTGGTGACACATTCTTCTACCCATAGATGGACTCGAATGTATTATGACACCAATCAAGTTAAAGCTTCAGTGAACAATTGTTTTTTGGCATCATTGGGCAAAAATTCCACAGTTATGTTTCAATTTGTTAAGTCATGTGATCTGACGGGAAGCACGTCTTCCGCTCCCTTCTCTGCACTGTGTTTGCACCGGGCTGCAGAAAATCCACCCTGCGATGGGAGGTTTTGGCCGATCGGGTGTTACATATGTGATTGAAATGGCATCAGGTCATTTATATTTATACTTGAAAGCTGAAAAAGGAAGGTGTGCATTTTTTTCCACCATGATTTCAGCTCCTGCAGCTTGAACTTTTGTTAAAATAATAGCAGAAATACATTGTCAGAGGATATTAATCTACCAGGAATGTGTATGTGGGTCTTTGATTTGCAGTGCCTTGCTGAATCTGAATTAGCTCTGTCGGGCTCAACTTCGCGTTACAGCATTACCATGGAGACCTAACATGCTTTACTATATTTTATTACTGACATGCCAATATAATTAGGTGCAAGAGCTCCCTCCAACAAATCATTAAACACACATTCTGTAGGTTTTGGAAACTAGTGAAACTTTGTGAAGCAATAATTAGGGAGGAATATTTGTATCTTACAGCACATCCAGACACTCGCCATCACCCGTTATTTCCTTATATTAGTGGGATATTTTCATCATACCAGTGAATTCTTCATTCCTTCCATTCACCACTGCAGTCATTAAAAATATATTTCTTCAGTTTCTTTTGAGTTATTAACATATTCTACCTAAAGGGGTAGAAGCTATGGCAAACAGAGCCCTACTTAGCATTTTTTGTGCATTATTGATTTGAACTCATGTAATTTACTTGTTGACTATCACGTTGCTTGAACATCTGTCTCAGAGCAGTGAAAACATCTATGCAACATCAGACGAACTCACATGCACTGAAGAACAAAACTTCAACTTCATTTTGTTGGATGTGGATGACGAAGAGGAAAGTTTATGTGAATTTATCTGCCAGGTGTTTATCTGATGTGGAGATTGGTCTCTTAATGTAGGAATGTATGAATGACGTCTGTGTGTTTTGTCTAAGTCATACCGACCTTTCTGAGCTTCCTCAGGAGCTTCCCATAGCAAAAGAAAATCACTCCAAGTGGTAGAATGAAGCAGGTGCTGAAGAAGGTGATGATGTAGCTGTGATCTGTGACATGAGTTGAATACCTGTTAAGAGGTGGAGAACAAACATTTATCTAATCAGCATTCAGGCGATACAATAATGTACTATCACACAGATTTAACGGACAGTTGTTTTACTAAACATAAAATACGATAAAGTTGCTGTAGACGGGGAATGATCTCTAGATAACGGTGTACGATGAAAACACTCAGGTGTCACATAATTCCACAGCAGTCTTTAAATTGTCATTTTTACATTCAGAGGCTTTCATCTGGCTGGGGTGAATGATGGCACTTTGCACATCATTTGAGTTTCAGTCAAAAAGGGGGGATTTTACAGCTGTGACACATCTCTGTGACACAATTAGGGACCCTGAGGCCACTCGTTTGGTTTAATTATGTCATTTCCATTAGAATGTCACACATTCAAATGAAACACGCCCCGAGGTTTCTGCAGGGTTCCTTTGTAAGAAACTACCTGGCAGACTGTGTGAAGTGTGTGCATGTGTGTATTTTGGTCGAGCATCTTAATTCTCGTTGAACTATGGGGACTGAGCACATTTGTGGTTGATGCTCATTAACTCATTAACTCATTACTTTATGTGACACATGAAGAATTCTGGTTTCTTCATGTTGTTGCATTGAACAAAACATTCAGAAATGGCCAGTGGCGTGCTATAGTTACAAGATAATGACTATATTTACCTGCACAAAATATTCCAGTTTTTATTCTTGCTCTGAAAAAGACAACATTCCTACTGAGCTGTTTTTGTGGCTTATGAAAATGAATATTCCACTGATGCACAGCCATGCAGCTGTTTGACACGTCGATGCCATAACATGTTGTTTATCTCATCAAAATGTGGAAAAGTGGAGCAGCTAGACCTGCTTGTGCTTTTTATTTTTTGCTCTGTGCGCCAAAATAGAAGCTTTCCACTGGTTGCAGATTGTTCAACCATGCAAACAGCCTCCTTCTTTTCATTCCTTCAACTACGCTCTTGAAAAGGTCGGTGTAAAGGTTTGAGCATATCCAAAAACCTGTCGTATCCAAGTGTTTCATAATGTTGAAAAGTAGGCGTTTCTACTTCTGACCAAAAAATGGGCTTTCTTTCTTTCTTTCTCATCCATTTTTACATTATGTAAAATAAGCAAGCAGCCAACTGGAAAATGCAGACAGCGACAACGCTTAAAATGTCCCAGTTTTTGCCGTTATTCCAAAAAAGATTCCTATTAAGCTGTGACTAACAAAAATGAATATTCCACTCTTACTCCTGTCCACATGCAGCTGTTCATACCCTGATTAAAAATAGGGTTTTCGCTGGTGGCAGACCAGCCTCACTCTTTCATTCCTTCAAACACCTTTTGAAAAAGGTCAGCATTTCGATATTTGCTCACATCCAATAGCTTATTGATATCCTCTGAATGTTTAACAATAAGTGTGTTTCTCCTTCAGTTCAGTTCTTTGGATTCCTCCATCTCTACCACAGAGGATCTTTGTCTCTGTTCCAGCTGACTGGAAACAGGGGTCGGGTGTCGTAGCCTTGCAGTAAAACAAGCAAATGTATATATATATATATATATATTCTGAATGTGCTGTATACGTGTCCAAAGAATCTTCATAAAACTGGAATAATATCGGCACATCCCACATGTCATCGTTGGAAAATGCTCCATTCGGAAAAAAGGCCTAATTCAGAATGTCCAAACAGAATATGCTGTTTACATGGCACTTGTCAAATTCACATTAATGTCATATTCAGAACAATAGTGGAACATTAATGTGCATGTAAATGTACTGACTGTAGTCACCTAGAAACAGTCGAACATGTACAAATTACATTATCAAGAGAAATCACCTTTTCCAGTCATTAAGGAAGGCAACATGTTAAGACAGCAGATAAGATATTGTGTATATTGGTTCAGCTATAAGAACATATTTTATTTCTGCATAATCTCCTGTTCACTCCAGTCCAGTTGGTGGCAGTCATGCACCTCTACACTGGTTTGCTGGCTTCCTTTTGGTCTCACGGGTATGTAGGTGAAGCGTATTTAACAAACTCAAGGAAGTGTTTTCTGCTGCCTACCAGATTGACTACGTTCTAGTTGTGGCCAGAGACACAATATACTGCATATGTTGCACTATTGTTTTGCTCTGAGGATTGCTGCGTTACACCTGAGGTGAGCATGTGGCCCTGGACTCTCCTAAAGTGAAGTCTGTCTCTGGAAGTGACCCCAGCTCAGCTTCCTGTTTGTTTGTTTGTTTGTTTTGTGTTGGATGGAAATCCTTAGTGTTCAGACGTTGTAATAATGCACTATATTTATTCTTCATATTAGTTGTACCAGATTTCATTTGACTAGTATCTTTTTTTCTCCCTTGCAGCTCCAGTCCGTGCATATTTCATCATTAGAAATATTTTATTATAATTTTAGTTTTATTTCGTCGTCTGCCTTGTGTCAGTATTTCCTGAGGTGTGATCTCCAGGTACCATAGTTTACCATAGTCAGCCTCCTCCTTATGGCTTGTGCCACATATTAGGGGTAATAGTGTAAACATAGTGAGTGTGAATGTTTTTGGTGAATCTGTTTTTTTCTTTCAAATGCTCTCTAGCTCCCTTGTGCAGCTCTGGGCCTCGTGAATCCTTCAGATTTCCCCCTGAAGGCAACTCACGAGCCTGCTCCGTTTTCCCTTTCATTGCACCCTTATGGACTCATGCACCCGTGGGTTGCACTCATGTGGCTCTGTCCGGACTTACCGCATCTGCCCTGAGGTTGTGTTAAAATATTATCAACCTCCATATTAATATGCTTCTAAAGTCTCCCCAAAGGCCCTGCTAGGTCTTTTAAGTGCAGGTAGCTGACTCTGATTATTCAAATTAAACTAAACCAACAGTTGGATATTTGTATTAAACTGACATTCATTTATTGTTGAACTGATTATTTAAGTGAGTGGACTGAGGGCCTGGATGAACTGTTCAGGTTTGTCAGCAGCTCCATCTTTTGGTCAGGAGGTCAAAGTCATGTAAAAGTCACTGATTTATAGACCACCTCTGCATTATCAACCAGCATGTGCAGTTGACAGCCTCACCTCATCACTTCTGATGAGGTGAGGCTCTTGAATCGGTCTTCCCCTTTTCACCATCGCCCTGCTTGAATGTCACGCTAAATCTGTTTTATTTATAGTAACGAACTCAGCACAGCTTTCCGTTCGGAAAGTTGGAGAAAATTAGCGAGGATGTATGTAAGGAAAGCAGAAGATTTTAAATGTTACCACTGTGGGGCGCCAAGGAGTAGAAGGAAGTAGGAAACGTTTAAAGGAACTTTACTCCTATCTGAGTCTAACTCCAGCCACTGCATGGTTTTGAGTGTGTGTGTGTGACAGGAGGAGTTCAGGGACTTCAGGACAGAGAATCACAAGACACCTATGCAGAACCACATGAGGCTTTGAAAGGGTTAGTTTGGGTTTAAGTGTACACTATATTTAGAATATTTTTGCCACTTTACCTTGCTGTCGTGCAGTCCTTTCCAGTGGAGAAGTGAAGCCCTGAAGCGCTCTTCAAACCAGCCCGCTTGTGTTATTGTGTAACTTTGGAGTTTTAACACGTTAGTTCAGATACAAACTGACAAACAAAGCAGCTCATCGAGGCAGCAGTAAAACGCGTACACTGTGGTGTTTTTTCAAAAGAATCTGGTGGGTCCAAATAGAGCAATGGAAGGCGTTGAAGTTTGACAGACTCCCACTGAAGGACAGAGGGGTCGCTCACCTGGTTGAGATGATTTTATGACAGGAAGTGACCCATAAAAAGCTTGTTTTTTATCACTACATCCTATGCATAGTAGCTTTAAAAAGATATTTAAGGTGAACAACATGGTTTGTAAACTCATCTGTACTTTTTGGTGACTTTAATCTACAACAATACATGCAAGTTAGCGAGTTTGTCATAGCTGACGTTCCTGGAATATTGGAATATGCTAATACTGTCAAGTGAACATTAATCTAAATCTGTTGCAGATTTAACACTTGGGACTTGTGGCATTTATATTTTGGTTACACTTAAAATATAAACATGATAAAACATGACTACACCCCACAGAATGGAGACAAACCGAGAGCAAAACTAGAATCTCTTTATCTGTTTTGGGTTTTATTTTTCACAGAAACTGGATAATCCGTAATATAAAAATAATAATTTTATGTCATTTAGACAAATTAGATATCAGCTAAAAGTAAAATAGTACGGAATGTTTGTGTGTGTGTGTGTTTGTGTTTGTGTGTGTTTGTGTGTGTGTGTGTGTGTGTGTGTGTGTGTGTGTGTGTGTGTGTGTGTGTGTGTGTGTGT
>JAPQRN010000927.1:0-14468 GCA_037367275.1 Coranthus polyacanthus | reverse complement strand
AACTTAAACCCTTTAAGTGCAATTAAACTGACATCCCCCAGTGTTCAAACAAAACCTACGCCTATGCATACACACACAGAGACACACTCAGTCAGCGAGAGAGAGATGTTTCTGAACGCATCTCAAAGCAAGTGGGGGTTTAAGATATAAGAGAGAAAAAAGATGAACAGGGCAGAGAAATGAGGCAAAGACCTCTGCTGGCAGTGTGTGTGTGCATCTGTGTGTGTGTGTGTGTTTCGATGTGTGTGTCTTTTAGTGAGACTCAGCCCAGCACACCATGACAGGTTGTGAACTTCAGAGAAAAACAAGCTTCTTTTCTCCTTCTTTCTCTCCCTCTCTGATCTCCATTAGCTCATCTCTCCTTCAGCCCTGACTCTGCTTATCGTCTTTCACAGCTTGTCCTTTTTGTCTCCCCTTTTTCTTCTCATCCTTTCATTTTACCAGATATTTTACACTTTTAATTAAAAAAAAAAAAACTCTGACCTGCTGGTATTTGACAGAAGAAGAATAACTACTTACTCCCAAAACAACATACTGTATATGCACAAAATTTGTAGGCAATATATGCCATCGATATCATTTTAAAATACTGCACTCTTAGGAATAGAGGTTCCAAAAGGGTTCTAGGAGAAGTGCTGAGCTTCTACCCAGAAACATTTTCTTATACAGAACCCTTTGTTGAAGAAAAGGTTCTTCAGGAGTCTTTGTAAGATTAAGAGTGTCTGAAATTCCTTACTATAGGCAAAAACAGTATGCAAGATTTTTTAGAATGTCCAAAACTGTAGTATGAAACCAATAGTATGTGAATTGCATACTATTTCCAGGTAATATTACAGTATACTGTAAATGATTGTCCTGTAAAAAAAAATGGTAAACAACTGGCAGTTATCCTACTGTTATCCTTTTTATGGTATCTGTTAAATTACAGTAAATTACTGCAAATTATTTTAGCTAATGTTCATAAAGTTTGCTACTACAACCTGACATCTTCCATGACACGTCCCCTTGGAACCGTCCCCATGAGTTCAACTAATGAGACTGCATGAAAAACCAGGTGTGGAATTAGTTCCCCCCACAGAGCTCTTCTAAAAACAGTATATTATCGTTTCCCAGTTAAATGGTAATATGCTGTCCTGTTTCCCAGTAAAACAGTACTATACTGTAGAAAGCAATGCATTCCACAGTATAGTAATGTTGTAGACGGTATGTTACCATAGGAATTTGGCAATTTTTTTTACAGCAATTTGTTGTTTGAGTGTACATAAGAAACTTCACTAACTGCTCCAGTACAATCCTTTAATGATTCTGACAAAATGCAATAGGCAGTGATTGGCCTGTTTGGCAGCTACAAATATGCAAACTCAGAACTGTGTCTGTTGCCCCCCACCTTCTGCTGTTGATTTATATTATTAACAATCGCCTTCAGAAACAAACTCACCAAGATCATCATGATCATTTCTGATCAGTCATGCAACATAAACACCCAGTTTAAAATCATCTCTTGCTCCAAGCTCCCATGCCACCGTCTTGCCACCCCATGAATATTTGTCTAGATCCGCCCCTGCAATAGTTAGTAATCCTCATGTGGTTTAGGCTGAATAACCATCACATACAGTATACCCTCTACTGAGGGCATCCCTGTATTTCTTTTTCTTTTTTTGAAACAAATACCGTAAGCAGAGAGGAACATATGAGAACATATAAATAAAGACAATTATAAAATAAGTAAAAACATACAAACTTACACGAACATATGGGTTACAAGGCATTCGATCACAAGAATAGTTATATATCACAGGAAAGGAATGGTTTTGTCAAACTCCTCATTAAGACTTTTTGGAGCTCAAGGACCTGATGCATAAATCCAAAACAGTTCACATTTTAATAGGAGAGATTTTATAGGTCCCCCTCTTCGTGGATCTTATTCCACCATATCTGTCTCCCACCATACATTATTCATACACCCAGAAATAAAACATTGTTTTGATATACCAAAGATCGACAAATGATACTGGAACTCTTTTTGTTTAGTTGTTGTGTGTGTTATATTCGATCTATGCCAGAGCATAGACTGAGGTTCTCACACAATCTGTAGATAATTGCCATTTGCAATAAAAAAAAAAATAGTCATCATCAAGTGGTCTTTCCTTTACTTGCTGAGAGTTGGGGGTGGAGTACATCTGGTCTCTGACAGCAGCAACATCAATAAGCTCCGACGTTATCACGTACAGGAGAAATGAGAACTACAGATTTCCTATTTATTATTGCTATATAAAGTTGTCTTGCACTTTTTTCATCTATGATGCATTTCCGCCATTCTCACACCAGTAGAGAGATCTCTCTTTGAGCCTGTGTTCATCAGCTCTGCAGTGTGAAAATAAATACATACAGATCCATCTCTTAGTGACAGTGGTGGGGAGAACTAAATGGTGGAGTGTGGGGACACTTCACTAGTCACTTACACAAGTCTTTTGCATGTTCAGGCGCAAACATGAGCAATCTCTTGAAACATCAAGCAAAAGTCTGTCACATAAAGGTGGAGAAATGCATAGTTTTTGACAGCCTAGCCCATAGTTCATCTTCCATTGCTACAGGTCTGTTGCTTGTCTGGTCTCTCTTCCATTAGTAGGTGATTGGTGGGCCTCCACTTAAGCTGACCTGGAGCACCTGGGCCCAAAGCTTCTTCCCCAGTGCTGTTTGTTTGGTTCTTCATTATTTTCATTTACTGACAATCCAACACTCTTACACCACATGTATCACTCATCCACTCACACACACTACTGACTTTGCTGACATCCACACCTCATCCCTTTGTGTAAGTTTTGTGTAAGTTGATGCATGATCCATGGCCTTTTGAGCTGGTCATGACATATGTTATGTATGCTAGCCACCTGGAGCCCAAATATGACTCTGATATGATAAACCACTGACTGTTTAGCTCGTATCATGACTTATTTGTATGTATTTTTAGGCATTTTGAGCCTTCATTACAATGATAGAGAGAGGGGATGACATGCAGCAAAGGACCTGGGCCAGTATCCATTGTTTTATCCATGTAAAATTTCCTCTGGGGCTCTGCTATATGGAACTCTATCAGTGGCACAAGCCTGTTTCTTTAAGTTAGGCCATACAAAGCCTTTTGCTGCTCCCTGGAACACATAATTAAAGGTGAAATTAGATATTAGACCAGCGTAATGTTACCACACTCATCCAATAGAGAGATGCTTTGCTGTGCTGCTCCACAGGGAAAAGGAGGTAACGATGAGGCAAGAATTGGCTAAAAGGAAGAGTGTGTGTGTGTGATCACATTTATCCAGTGAGTTACAAATCTGGGGTAAGACATCTAAGGATGCATCAGTAGTCACAGATCTGTTTTGAATTGTCCAAACAAGATCAGATCTTGCAACAATAGGTGAACAAACATAATAACACTGTCAGTAACTTTATGCCTTTATAAGGTATCTTAACTTACCACTGTAGACAAAGCGCTGTAAGTTCAACATCAAATTTAATTCCATTACTCACTAAGAGCTGCGTCCAGTGGGGAAAGCAACAACACTGACTCTCCTTCTCCTTCAACTGCTTCTTTGTTTTTTAACAGCAGCATGCTGGGGACTCTGGGGACATGCCCTCACACTTTCTCGAATGTCCAACTTTGACCCCATCACTATTTAAAGGTGTAAATTGTTAAAAACGTTCTACTTCTTATAGCTTGCTTCTTGACTAATAAATGAGAAAACTTTGAGAAAGGTGGTATTTGACAATAAGATATAATATAAAATGTAATGTAAATATCAGAGAAACAATATAAAAAAATCAAAACTCTCCCTATCAACTGAGTTCACGAGTTATAATTTAACTTGCCTCATAAAATCTTGTGAACCCTTTTTTCGTTGGGACAGCCAGGTGGTTTAACTGAAAATCTAAGGCCCATTTAATGTTTTTCCTGTTATGTACACACCTCATACAAAGTGATGCCTTTGGTTAAAATGATACACCAGATTTTTGAAACTGTAGCACCTAAATTATAATAACCCTGAGTACCTGAGAAGGCTGTCCTTGATCAGCAGAACATCTTTATTGTGTATTTGGTTGTAATTAATATTTCAACAGAGTAGGAAGTTGGTCTCTTCCCTGAAGAGGTGAAGAGGCATCAGCCATATACAGTGGATGTAAAAAGTCTACACACCCCTGTTCAAATACCAGGTTTTTGTGATGGTAAAAAAACAGCACCAAGATAAATAATTTCACAAGTTTTTTCACCTTTAATGTGACCTATAACCTGTACAAAGCAATTGAAAAACAAACTGAAACCTTTAAAGGGGAAAATAAAAAACTTAAAATAACCTGGTTGCATAAATTTGCACACCCTTAAAATACTTTGTTGCAGTACCTTTGGCTTTTATTACATCACTCAGTCTTTTTGGGTAGGAGTCTATCAGCGTGGAGCATCTTGATGTGGCAATATTTGCCTGCTCTTATTTGCAAAACCACTCCAAATGTGAGATTGCAAGGGCATCTCCTGTGCACAGCCCTCTTCAGATCACCCCACAGATGTTCGATCAGATTCAGGTCTGGACTCTGGCTGGGCCATTCCAAAACTCAATCTTATTCTGGTGAAGCCATTCTTTTGTTGATTTGGATGTGTGCTTTGGGTCACTGACTTCATCTTCAGCCTTCTAACAGAAGCCTGAAGGTTTTGTGCCAAAACTGACTGGTATTTGGAACTGTTCATAATTCCCTCCACCCTGACTAAGGCCCCAGTTCCAGCTGAAGAAAAACAGCCCCAAAGCATGATGCTGCCACCACCATGCTTCACTGTAGGTATGGTGGTGTTTGGTAATGAGCAGTGGTGTTTTTGTGGCAAATATATACGTTTTGGAATTATGGCCAAAAAGTTCAACCTTGGTTTCAATGGACCATAACACATTTTCCCACATGCGTTTGGGAGATTTATCTTTTTGCAAAATGAAGCCAGGCTTAGATGTTTTTCTTTGTCAGATAAGGCTTCCATCTTGCCACCCTACACATAAGATATATGAAAAAATAGGGAGCTTGTTGTCACATGTACTACACAGAAAGTACTTGCCAGAAATTCCTGCAGCTCCTTCAGTGTTGCTGCCGGCCTCTTGGCAGCTTCCCTGACCAGTTTTCATCTCATCTTATCAATTTTGGACGGACATCCTGTTCCTGGTAATGTCACTGTTGTGCCATATTTTCTCCACTTGATGATGACTGTCTTCACTGTGTTCCATGGTATATTCAATTCCTTGGAAATTCTTTTGTACCCTTCACCTGACTGATATCTTTAAACAATGAGATCCCTCTGATGCTTTGGAAGCTCTCTGTGGACCATGGCTTGTGCTGGAAGATGTGGCTACAAAAATGTCAGGAAAAACTTACAAGAACAACTGAACTTTATTTGGGGTTAATCAGAGGCACTTTAAATGGTAACAGGTGTGTGTTGACTTGATGAGTTTGAATGTAATTGGTTAAATCCGAACACAGCCACATCCCTCATTATCTCAGTTGTTTATTTTTACTTCACCTCCCTGAAAGATTTCAGTTTATTTTTCAATTGCCTTGTACAGGTTATAGGTCACATTAAAGGTGGAAAAAGTTGTGAAATTATTTATCTTGGTGTCATTTGTTTACATCACAAACACCTGACGTTTGAACAGGGGTGTGTAGACTTTTTATATCCACTGTATGTGAACTGAACTGAAGAACAAGTACATCAAAACAAAAACAGTTTAATGGATGAACCTGGATATACACTATGTCTTTCTTTTTGGGGTCAGGGGGAAGAGCTAAAATAAGAAAGACAAAGAGAGAAAATACAGCATGAAACAGGACACAAACATTGGTGTTCCGTCTTAACCACCCCAACCACCTCCTACTAAGGTTTATGCTACTTAACTACATCACCTGGCCCATGTTGTCAATTTCAGATGTCTAAGGACTTACACTGACTTCTATCTGGTGACAACTTGGAGATGAGGACGGGCTCAGTCATCATGTTACAAACCCCTATGCACAAACAGGCTGCATATGCAATAGTTCTAATCCATTATGGAAAGCACTGTACCTCATTGGCTTCATGTTCACTGTCCTGTTCCTAGTACCAGATAAACATTGAAGTTTTTGTTTTTGTCACAAAAGACCTGACCTGACCTTGCCATTTCGGAGATAACAGGGTGGTTGATCATTAGTGAGGGAGTGTACTTGACCTTCTAAGCCCCATCGTGGTTTGAGGCTGGATACTGTTTTGGTTTAGGTTCTTTGGTTGTGAAAAGCAGCAGACCCTTGACTGATGAAGACAAGCCTAACTCCTTCATTGTAATGACATAATCAATATTACGACCACTTCACCTGTAAGTGGTCATAATGTTATGGCTGATTGGTGTATATGGTGTCAATAACTGAAATTTAAGAAAAGCATTTCTGTAAATAGATGTATGTGTAGTGATGTTGTATGGTCATGTTTTTTTTCATTTTTTTTCCTTTCTGTCTTTTTTCCTCTACTAATATATAGAATACTGTATAATGAGATGTTGAATATAAGGTGGTAGTGCATGGACAATTACTGAGAGACACTGTGCACTTAAGCTGTGTGTAACTATTTAAGGTGCCGGTAACATTGGCATGCTAAATAAAATGTGATGCTGTCCAAGAGCAGTGTGTAGGATCTTTCGTTTAGGGTAGTGGAAGGCAGGGAAAAAAGTCACAAATCTTTCAATGAACAATTACATTAACTCAGAACTAAATCAGCGATTTATTTTTTTAAACCTTAACCCTAACCCTAAAATCTTTCTCTCATAACCCTAAGCTTGGGTAAGTGTTAAAGCAGAAGACGTGTGAGGCCAAAATAGATTTAAACTTTGTTAGACTTCATTTGAAAGGGCACATCTACATCAGTTTAGACATGACTCAAATGTAACTCTAACCCTAAAAAGGGTCTCTGGTGACCTGGTGAAGATTAACATTATTGAACATAATTTGTGTGAAACAGGCTGCTACTGTCCCTTCACCTCTCTGGAATTAACGTCTCTGCGTGGTGATGATGGGACTGTACTGGCATTTCAGCTGACCCAATTTCCATCCGAGTGCTAAGAGAGGAGTTCACAGCCTGCGCTTCAACCTTTTCTCCTCTTTTAGTCAAGGGCTGCAGAGCAAAGTGGGGAGATGAGTGTGGGCTACTGTCTTTTTAATAGGTGGCTGGCATGAATTATAATAATAATAATAATAACAATAATAGCATCCAAACATCTCTGTCTCTCACTTGCTGTCTCTGTTTTCTTGTGTTTCTTTATCTCTCTCTCAGCCAGCCCCCACAGCAAAGGGTCATGGGATTTTGTAGGTGGCATCTGTAAATAGATAATCATCTCTCTTGGCAAAATAGACATACAAACACACACAGGAGCCAGGATTGTGTGCCCCCACACATACACAAACACACTCTTCAAACAGGTTCTGTCTCACTCCTGGATTAGTAAATATGAGAATAACAGAGTGATAAGTAGGCAGGGGGTTTGCAGTGTAACTGGCAGGCGCAGCACTACAGACATACACAACTAAATAATGAAACCCCATTTATTATTAGTGCACATGGAACAAGCTGAGTGCTGTTTGAAGTGTTCTGGCTTCCCCTTCATCTCCTCTGTCTCACTCTTCCTGTAATTCTGTCCTTTTCATTCCCTCTGTCTCCGTCTCTTAGTCATTCTCTGTCTTCTTCTACTTCTTCCATGTTCTCTCTCTCCTTTCTGCTTCCTGTCTCATGGATGACTGTATCTGTGTGAAGAGAACAGCTTAATTAAAAATAAAAATAAAAAAAGAGTACAGTACATGCCCATAAACTGTCTAAACACATGTTGTCAGATAAGATAAATGAACTGACTCATTTAGGGAAATTAGGTCAGTGCAGCGGCAAAAGTAAAATGATTCATCAGGGGGGAAGCTGAGTCAGAATCAGTGCGTCAACAAGTTTTTCATGTTTTTAGCATTATAGCAGAATAGTGACATACAGTGGTGACAGTCCACACATTCTCTACTCCAGTCTGTGGTAAAAGTAGAAGAACTGATTCAACTGGTTCTGAAACATCCTCCAAGTATAAAAGTCGTCAGTCAGCTTTTGAAGGACATTTCTAGTGGCTGTTTGTGTCAGAGTGAACTGAACCTCACACAATATTAATATAATGTGAAAACTATTTTAACCACTATAACTTCAAATAACATAACAATAGACTGAAAACATCATTATTATGATGCCTTTTCTCTGCATTCCAGTCTTCTTCTCATGTTTGTTTTGTCTTTTGTGTTGTTTTTATGGTGTTACATCTTTTTATATTATTTTCAACTTTCCATCTTTCTTCGTGCTGTGACATCTAGCATAACCTAGTTGCTATTGAGTTGATTTTGGGAGAAACAATGTTGCTGTGGCGCTCTGGATTTTATATTGTTACAGTATTTAGAGGTGGGGTTGAGATAATTATGGCTCCAGGGCATCATGGACCCACCCAAACAGAACCGAAATGGAACTGGTTTGGATCAGATAACGTTGTTTCAAACTCTTCCACAGTTTGTCAAAGTGTTTGTCTAACATTTGTTTGTGCAGCTCTTCACACGGTGGCGTTTTGTTGCTGATTTCCATATATGACATTCCTGTTTGGTTTGCAGTCTCTTGATTGGTCCGCACAAGCAGACATGCACAATTATTTGTTGAATCTGTTTCCATTGTACTCATTGGCATTTACCTGTTATCTATACAACAACTTTTCTGGCTCTCCCAAACGTAAAAACTTTTTGCCAATATTTTAAGGTTTTTTAACATTTTCTGCATTTCCACTCTGGCTTTTTAATGTGCAAAATGAAAAGGCGAACAAAAACAGCTGGATGGAAATACACCTAATGATGTATAGAAAAGAAAAGTTAGAGGAGTACTGAGGTGGAATGCTAAAAAACAGTATACCCAAATGAATAAGCTCTAACTGTTGAGAAAGCCGTGTTTGGCTGCATCTCTGTGCCTCATGTCTGTGAGCTGTACGACTGCAGACAGAAATGTGAAGATAGTGAAGCAAAGCCAAAATAATGATTTCATAGTGTCCTCCCTGTCCCCCACTGTGTCACACAGACTAGCCCTCAAAGTTCACCCAGCTGCCACACTCAATCTACCTCCGCTGCATTCCTCTTCATGCTAGGCTCAGCTGAGTGATGCTGGGCGTTCAGGCGGGCCACCGCCTCATAACCAACAAACAATGTGCCCATGTTTCTGTCACAGCAGAGCTACCTCCACACACAACAACCTGTGGAGGATGAGACAGCTACTGAACGCTGAGTGAATGTGGTGTGTGACAGGCTTTCTCCTTGTCGAGCTGTCTTCATGAGAACCACTTTGGGTTTTATATATTGTGTTGAGGAAACTACGTTGAAAGCATAGTTTTTCAAACTATCTACTGCTTGAAACTGGAAGAAGTTCAAGTACAGCAAAACTGCTCTAGGGAGAAATGTACTTTGGTTAATTAAATGCACAGTAGAGAAATTCTGTCACAAGGCATCTGTCAATCAAAACAATAGCAAAAGACGTCTGTTGCACATTTCAGATCTGAAGTTCAAACTACACAAATGAAGAGCCAGAAGATGGCATATCCTCCTGATCCCCATGATAACAAGAAGTGGTACTTGATACTGATAAAAGCAGTAAAAGCAGTGCAGCTGTACTGGGGCCCATGGGGTGGGGGGCCCACAGAGAAAGGAGGCATCCTGTTGGGTGGAGAATGAGCCCTTGTGAAAGATTTAGATTGTCAACTGTGAAACACACCTGTGTTCAAAGATCTTACAACATTTATTAAGCAATTAACCATGGTGCCATTTATCCCCTTGAAAACAGCCATCTCTGTCATTTTCTCACACAAATATTCACAATCTATAACAACATTTCATGCTTATAAATAAATAATTAAAAAGTATTCAATCAAATGAATAATTTCCACTTCATTAATTCAATCATTTCCACTTATTTAATTTGCAATCCACTTAAAGATCCTGTTCATTACCTGCAAAGCCCTCAATATCTTTGCCCCCCCATACCTTACAGACCTCCTCCAGTGTCACTCCCCCTCCCGCCACCTCAGATCATCAGACACCAACCCTCTTACCCACATCACCAGGACCAAGCACCGCTCCTTGGGCGACAGAGATTTTGCCATTGCTGCCCCGACCCTCTGGAAGTCCCTCCCTCTGAACATCTGCAAATCAGACTCACTCCAGTCATTTAAAAAACAACTCAAAACCCATCTCTTCAAGAAAGCCTTCAATAACTGACCCCTCTTTTCTCACCAATCCAAAATGCCATAACCTTTTGTTTGATTGTTTTCTTGTTTGTTTTTTCTTATATTTGTTATGTAAAGCTTCTTTGAGTATCTAGAAAAGTGAAATATAAATCTTACCTCTTATTATTATTATTACTATTTCAAATACTTATTTTTGGCATTTTGTCAGTGTTGTCCAGTGTCAGCTCTCCATTTGGTCTTCACAGAAGACAATGCGATGCTGTAACTAATTTATAGTTGGGGTTAGCATGCACAAGGGTCCATCATAACAGTGACACCTACCTTATGCCACTGGAGTCCAGTACTTTCTCCAGTTGCTTATGAGTATTCATTTTTTCATTAATTTTCCATATATCCTGCTTTAAATGTCAGGTAAATAATAAACATAAGTATCTTTATTAAAAAAATACAGTAACTCATACTTGACAAGAGTCTAAACTCTCATGTCATGTGAAGCTTGTCTGATTTAGTTGATTTAGCTTTTGATGACACCAGGGGCCAGCTGCACCAACAGGTCTTACACCTCTTAAGCTAAGCCAGTCATAACTCTGCATTCTAAGTCCAACCTAATAGTTACACCACTTGCACCAGCTGGTCTTAAGCCTTTTTTTCATTAAGACCGGGCATAAATCTTATGCCTAGTCAGGAGCAGGTGTAAAGTCAAAGGCTGTAAAGTCGCAGCCATTTCTATAGTAAAAACACACCTTGTACCATGAAGATTAATGGTGTGCCTGATATATAGACTTTACAACAAGTAGATTTTAGATGAGAGGGAGTTAGTAGGGACTAGTTTGTTGCGTATCAGTTATATCTGTGGGGTCAGAGGGATAAAAATAAAAATTAACATTATAGCCTAATTAATAGCAGATGGGTTCCAGGTGGGTGAAATAATATGTCATTAATGCTATATCATTAAAAATATCCATGCGATGTACTGGTGGTTTAATTGATCAGAGAATGACAAAAGTTGAACTCTGAATGAATGACTTTAACTCACCCGCTCTCCTGTCAGGAGTTACACCTGTCAACACACAGGTGTACTAAGGCCAACCTCGCTATTAGGGACAGAAGTAATCCACTGGATATGTACCGTGTCAATTGACAATAAGTTTCTTGTTCTAAAATCATTGTAGTTTAAAAAAGTGGCTTTCAAATATGTTGTGATTTTACAGAAAAATTTCAGTCAAATGTGGGTGTGTCCTATGTACAGCTCAATTCAAGGAAGGTGTGGAAAAAGCACACATAAAGCAATCAATTTTTTACATACAGTTCATGAGTTATTCAAGAAACACATTTATTCTAGCACCCCCTTGTGGTTCACAGGTTCATAAATAGCAAAAGACACAACTCCAACACAGTGATTGGTGAAAAAATATTGAATGGTTTTCCAGTTATGCTCTGAAAAAAAAAATAATGACAGATGGATGGACAGACATGCTGAGCACTATATGGGCATTAACTTAAAAAAAAAAAAAAAAAAGAAAAGCAAGAGTAAAAACCTTTTGAGAAGTTGAGAAATTGCTCCCAAAATGCAGATTAAATGCCCCTAGTGTGTGTAAGGACATATCATTCTTAAATGACAGGGGTGCAAGTGTGTCAATTTTGGGGACTGGGCTCCATATCACAACATATGAGGCTTAAGAGTTATTGTAAGGTTAGGGTTAAGGGTTAGGTTGAGGCATGTTGGGGTAATTCTCCAGGAAATTAATGTAAGTCAGTGTAATGTCCCCTAAACTCATGGAAACACAACTTGTGTGTGTGTGTGTGTGTCTGCTGATTGTGTCTCTAGGGTTAGTTTGAGCTTTGGAATTCATCTTTTATTTGCATATTGCCTTAAGGTCTGCCATAGACATTAATTACCTTGATCTGTCGCTCCTCTCTCTCTGTCATTTTCCTTCTTCTCTTCTCTCTCTCTCTCCCTCTCTCTCTCACTTCCCTTCTTCCCTCCTCCCTGCCCTCGTCTTAGTTTAAGCACTTTTCCTCCCCAAGTAAAGGTCAGTGTTAATCACCGGCTGCAATAAAAGGGATATTTTTCTTATGAGAGTCCTGTTGTACCCTGTTTCCAATTAGCTCAGGCTTAAAAGTACAGCTAGTTGGCATGGCCAGGGGATGAGTGCAACCCCTCTGAGACAATCATACACACACACACATACTGTTTTATTGGTGTGTCATTTTGCAAACCTCTTCCTCCCCCCTCCCTCGCTCCACAAACTTCCATTACTCCCAGCAGAAGCAGCAGATAAAAATACCTCATTTTGAAAGAGCAGCCCCACTGCTGGTGGCTACTCACACTGAAACTCATTTGTTCTACTGGAAACAAGACAGTGGAGACTGGTATTCAATCAAAGCCACTAAAAACAAGTCAAAAGGCCATCTGTCATCCTCTACAAGTATGGATTAACTGCACCCAGAAGAAAATATCTCCACCACGAGGTCATTTATAGTATATTGTCTTACACTGAGCTGAAGCCTCTGCCCTATTCTCAATCTCATACACATCACAACTAAAGCCACTGTCTGAGGTCAGGTACCTCATCCATGAATATGGCACAAGGTGATGGTACCTCCGGGTATTATGAAAACACTGACTGCACAATTCCTCACTTGTTGACTTGATGTGAGAGTTTCAATTCAATTTGCCTTTATTGGCTTTTGCAAACTCTCCGACTCAAGTTACAAAAGTTCCATACCACATTCATACAACATCTGAGGTTTCAGGGGGAAGAAAAAAAGGTCCCAAATCCCTCCACCAGTCATTTTAATTAACAACCCATTTTAATTAAACATTGATTAGCTGCTAATTAGCCCCTGATAGCTCCCAGATGTGAGTGGGAACAGGTAGTGGGGGTGACAGGCGAGGGGCTGGATGAGGGATCTGTGGCACGACCAAATTGTGTTGCAGATCCCCCCAAGGGCTGAATGTTTTGTGAATATTTTTTCCATTATAAATGATGCCTTCGCATTGCATTCCTCCTAATTGACGTCACTTTGATAGCTCCCAGGTGACAAACGCATGGATTGAGTGTGCATGTGCATCTTCATCAAATTTAGGCAATTTTCTGCCGCCACAAAGCAATAAATACATTTTTTTAAAGTGGCGAGGGTTGCCTCACTGGCTGGTAAATGAAAGCAAGTGTTGATAATAAGAGAGCTGGTTTGTTTGGAGGGAAATGTGCTCTAAGTGAACTTTCTGTCAGCCACCTCGCCTTTAGATCCTCCTCAAGTCGACACCACCTCAAAGTGGGACTCTCATATCCACTGAGGAGGATAATTGTCTCAGAGGCTTTGTGTTTATACAGAAGCACTATCTCAAGACTTCTATGCATAAAATGCACATCAAATGCCCATTTATTGTTCCTGCCACAAAAGCAACTACCTTTAACCCATTAATGCTCACAGTTTAAGTCTCTCATTTCCTAGACAACACGGATGAGACTAAACTTGTGATAAAACACTAAAATGATTTAAAAAAAGATAAACACTAAAGCATGTTATAAACTGAGTTATATGACCTAATTGTGATGAAATGCATCAATGCTGGTGATAATATACATAAAAACTAGCAAATTTATTAATTATTATATAAGTGAAAACAGCTCAACACACTACTACTACTATTACTCCACGCTGCTACTCCTGAGCTTTCCCACCTTGATGCTAATGCAGACTCAGCCATTTCACATCACTCTATGTCATATGATTTATAATAAAAAAATAACATTAGTGCCATCTAATCAGAGATGTGTGGTCCACCTGTGTTTCAGTCAGACTCTAACAAACCTTGCTCATTTTATGACTTGGAAGATGCAAGATGGATGCAGAATTACTGTTACTGTTGGCGAGTCTGGTTGGTTTGTAGAGACTCCAGTTAACTGTGGGAAAGAATTGTATGATGACATGGTAAAGCAGAGAAAATGTTTTAAATATAACGTACACTCTAAGTTATATTTATTTTTTTAAGTGGCCTTTTTTAGGTGGTAAAGGAGTACAAAAACCAAACTAACCCATTCAGAGCCTTATATGGTTCTGTATAATTCAATTTTATTTATATAGCCCAATGTCACAAATCAAGATTTGCCTCAAAGGGCTTTACAGTCTGTACAAGGTACAACACCCTCTGTCCTTAGACCCTCGGTTTGA